>JBANCV010000285.1:0-50533 GCA_037040105.1 Amiota albilabris
TATACTCACACAAAGATGGCGGCACCAGAAAATGCCCTGCCAGAAAAGTTCGGAAACTTTTAACACACACCTTGTACTTATGAATGTTTAAACTGACTTGATCATAATATCCTTATTCTATTCAATTCAATTCTATACTTTCTTTCTTTAACAAAGTAAAACACTTAATCCATCAACTACAACTTGACTTACATTTTTTTTTCTCTTTGTTTAAATTTGTCATCCAACACTTTGAGGGGCTTTGAACACTAACAGTAACAACAAAGCAACAAAATAAATGATAATAATAGCAGAAAATGAATTAAAAAAAAAAAACAAACGAAATACAGGAGATAGAAAACATAAAATATGTCAATCATTCTCGACACATCGAGCGGCCTGTGACATTTTGTGTTAATTGGCAATGTCCAACCCAAATAAGCTTAGATTGTTTGGCAGCCGACGCCATTTTATCAAAATAATGACACAGCAATGAATTGATGTTGTTCCAATAATACCAATAATAACACCACCACCAACAACAAGAATGACAAATAATAAAATTTAATTAGCACAGTTCAGTTAGAAGTAGTACTCTTGACTCGGACATATGGAATTATGGCTAGAAACAGAAACAAAATCTGATATTTTTACACATGCATACACGTATACATCTGTACATACATATGTTTGTATGTATATAGATTTGTATTCGTATGTATGTATGTATATATAATAATAATAAATAATAATAATAATAAATAAATAAATAAATAAAGTAATACGGATTTACTAATTGAATTCTTCAATTGTTTCTATTTTTATATTACTTTAAACATATCTATATAACTTTGTCGTGATATTCAAGACTCCATTAACTATAACACAGGAAGAATTCATTTCATTTTGTCCGTTAGCCCATCGGTTTTTATGTGAACTAAATATTGTAATTGGTGCGGCTACTTATTGCCATATATGATATACATATGGTCGTTGTAGATTCTATATAACTATGGTATATGCTGAAGATCTCATAGAAAATCTGAGAATTTTTTTACATTAACTTTTACTTCTGCTCGTTGTACGCCCCCAACGTGATGTTATGGTGTGATTTTTGTACCCATTGTTCTTTCCATAATTGTGTAAGTGAATGCGATTGGTATCAAGTCAAAGAAAAATTACACATATTTACCACTCTGATCTAGTGATGAGTTATAGTGAAATGGATAGTGTGAGAATAATTTCCGGTTTCGAATACTTACATGCATATGTATACCGATTTTCATGGCAATCGGTTCAACGGTGTAGAAGCACCATCTACTGACGAGTTTCAATAAAGTGGATAGCATAAAAATCTTCTTATATAAGAGCTAACTTTCTTGGAGATCGGTCAAACGGTGGCGGAGCTTATCGATCACATATTTATATAGACATCTATTTTTATATTTGTTATATAGATTTTAGCCTTGTTCTGGATATAATTATAAAGGACTTCCCATGAAAGTCCCTCTGGATCGATGGGCAGGGACAATCAGTCCCTTTTCCTTCTTATTCCGCAAACGTTATATTCATCCACTATCTAGTGTGTTCCATTTAATGATGGTAACCAAATCATCAAGCATGACAATCTATGGTATACAAAATTGGGGTTTTAATTAACTTAAATACTTGATAAGGTTTTAATTAGTTTAGAACGATTGCATATTGTTTATTCGTAAGTAATGTTCTGTCTGACAAACATAATTTCTTGTATGATACTTGAGACTATACATTAACCTTTCAGATATTAGTTAAGATCCATAGACCCACCCATTGTAGTTGGAAGGTGAGACATAGCTTCTAAATGATTCTCTATGTGGGTATCAAATATACACGTATTTACATTTGACATTCGCTATTCAATTGACTATTAGATAATTGTATAGCTCCATGTTTGTGCCGAAAGTTGGGTTACGTCCACCACCACCAACCTTATCTTTTCCACTGCCAGAACTAAAAATATTTATTCCACCCATCTTTGATTTTTTTTTTTTAATTTTCCTGTAAAATGAAAATTTTTGATCATTAATTTGAAATGAAGGCAGAAGGATCAAAATATGTCTAGGAGTTTTGTAAGGATTGGTGTGAATTGGATTTTATTTATTTACGATTTTTGTACCACTTCGATGATTCTTCTTATGCTCTCAATCGGAATTTAATTACCCAGGATTTCTCGAGTTGTGGAGCCTCTTTGGACTTACGATCCGGAATGGTCTGCCTCTTAGTCCAAAAGTATTATTTTATTCTAAATACTATCATATTCATATATCTACAGTTGTATTTCTTGTTTTGATTGCTTTAAAGAATAAAGTTTTATATCTATAAAAAATGCATCAAGGACAACTTCGGGTTCGGCTTCGGCTGCAGCATTGACCTCGGCCTCTGGGATGTTGTTGGCAACATTGCATTAAACTAAAATTAAATGGAAATTATTAGTTTTATTTGTTTGACATTTCTTATTCGGCATGACTGACAAAATAGAGAGAGATTAGCTTAAAAAGAAAAAAGAAAAAAAATAAGGAGACAAAATAAACAAAAAAGGATCATTGCGGATCCATGTAAACAGAGAACACGAAGGACAATAACTGTTGACAGCTCGTAAATTAATAATTTTGCACAGCGGCCTGATCATAGAGACCATAGACGACCGCCTATTCAAGGCAAATCACAGATAGACATATAGGCAGGCAATTTGTGAGGCAGACAATCTGTGAGGCAGCACAGTCAAACTGGTTAGTAGCATGTAGTTTTATAAAGCAAATAAACAGAAACAGTAGCAGCAGCAGCAGCTCAGCAAAATGAAGTGACTGAGGTGAGGTGAGGTTAGGGTCATACAAAATTAGCCGAATTTCCGCCTTCCTTCATTATGCTTTGAGCATCAGCATCATTCGATCCCATTTTCGATACAAACGAACCAACAAATGAATAAATGACAAAACAATGTCACAGCGCCTAAGTACATTGTTGAGTGACACTTTGACTTCCTGTGGCCTTTTTATTTTCCAATTTTCCAATTTACTATTTCACCATTTTATTTTGTCCCTCTATTCACGCTTTCATTTCATTTGATTTGTTGTCGTCGTCATCATCAGCATCAGCATCGTCATCAACACCAAGCGAGAATTGGTAAAACAAATTTCAAATGGAAATCAAAACAATTTTCGTTACGCTCAATTTTTCTTCAAATATTTTTATTTTTTTTTTTTTATTTTTTTTATTTTGATTTTTCTTCATTTCTCTTTGTTTATTGTTTAATATTTTTTGGTATGTAGGTTCAACATTTTTTAAAGCATGAAAGTCTTATTTTTATTTCAATCGAAACGAATTTTTCATTAACTTTCCTTTGGCGGCGGCGGCGGTTCACAATGTGAATGTGTCTTGTGTGTGTGAGTGCATCGGTGTAGACAAATTGGCGTCTTTTTTGTCTCTGGCGGAACTCTCACTTGGTGTCTACCATCATATGTGGAAATTCATGACTTGGAAAAGATGTGTTTATCTGTTGCTGCTCATTAAAAGCGGAACATTTTTAATGTCAAATTGCAATTGCAGTCACTTTCCATTGCAATCAGACACACACCCTACGAGGCCATTCTTACTTGATATATTGTACGTATTTAACTACTTATGTAGTATGTACAATCAAATAAAATCTTTTGCTAGTCATCAAACCTGTCTGATCAACTCACAAACTAACTAACTAACCAAACAACTATCAATACATGGGGACATATAGATCTGTCCGGCTGTCTGAATAGTCCAATTTGGTGGCATGACAACACATATTTACAATAACAATTAGACAGATAAATTGATACATACACTGAGTTTGTCTATCTATCTCTCTATGTGTCTCTATGTGTAATAGGCCATAAATCATCATAGTCAGTGCTCCAGAAAAAATAAAAATGCAAAGTCATGCAATTGCCCAGCATTTAACCATATAAGTTTCTTGATGTTGTGAGCTAATTTGTCAGCAATGAAGCTTAAAATTAACAACAACGAAATCGGAACTTGAAAAACAGCAACTGATTGAAGTGAGGTCAATGAGCGCAATTATTGGATTGATAGTGTATACTATAATAGATACGCATGTCTTTCACAGGTTAAGGTCTTGCACCCATTTCCCATTTGTCCTTACCGTTTTTTGTTGTTTTGTTCTTCTGTTGTTTCATTTTGTCGGCAACTTGTAGATAGAAACAGGTACTAGGTACTCTTATTTAGAATAAAGATCGAAAAAAAGACTATCCATTCATTCATTCATTCATTTATTTATTATACCATTCCATATCCGTTTTGGGAAGTGCACTAAATACAATAGTTATATAATACAAACAGTAACGTACATAGTATCTATGTAGTTAACTATTGTTGTGATCCATTGTTATTGCTTCAAAACGATGGAATTTTTATTTACCAGAACGAGTGTGAGAATTTTTAATTCTACGAAGAGCAACCAAATGAATGTCAATCACATAACAAAGGCCTTTTGTCATAAAATTGGTTTTATACGCCAACTGAAAGGATGGAGGAAGGTGGTCAGATTGTATGAGAGCTGTGTATGTACCTGTGTGTATCTGATACATTTTGCTTCTAGAATACAAACTATATTCCCCATGTCGGTCAAATTTTGTTACAATTTTAATGAGCACAAGTCAGTTCAGTCAAACGCAACACAATATGACTTAATAAAAAAAAATATGTATTTCCAGGATTAGCAAAAAAAATTCAAAAAGAAAACATGAGAGATATACATTTTTTGCTTTACAAATGAGCAATTGGTTTCAAGAGATTTGATTACATCACTTTTTGAATATGATATACTGCAAATGATCCCCTGACCTAGAATGGCATAATGTGCTAATTTTTCGGCATTTTCCATTACATTTGCCAATGTTTCGAACGATTTGGAGGCTATTTCCAGGCGGATGCTGGCCTTAAGTTCGTCTAGGGTTCTTGGCTTACTGATGTAAGCTTTCGACTTCAAATAGTCTCAGAGGAAAAATTCTGATGGTGCCAAATCAGACGAGCGCGGAGGACAACAAAAATCTCAATCTGAAATTTTTTCTTTTCTATTTAAACCCTAGCAATGTATAGGGTTGAGGCTGGTCTTGGCAGTCCGCCTTCATTTATCGGGATTTTCTTATAATGATATAATATGTTATATTCAAGTGGTCTCCAAATATTTGAAGTGTCACTTCTATAAAATAACAGGAATCCCTTAAAATATTCTCTACCGATTTTAGTTCAATACAAAAACCATCATTCATTTCGAAGTCAAATGTGGGGGGGCCTCATAAAGTTTTCCCGATTCGAGATCTCTCCGCCAATGAAATTTACTTGACATTTACTCATTCCATAAATAACTGACAAAAGGACAGTTGATTAGACAGATGGACGGAGTGGCGGACGAGCGGACGCAATACATATTCCGGTTTTGTTGTCATCAAAGAGAATATGAAGAATGATAATAAAATACATAGCAGGAAGTAAGTAGTTTTATAAGAAGCCGAAGTAGAGCGACCTATGTCGTTCTTGCTTTATTATAAATAATAGAACAACGCGACTAAGAGAAGCATTACAATAGTAACAACAAAAACAACCGTAACATAAATTGAATTGTATAAAATAAGAAACTAATGAATTTTCAGGATGATTCCTATGGGATTTCCATTGCCTTTTTAACTTGGCTAAAGAGCAATGAGGCAATGGTGACGACAACAACAACATCATCATCATCATCGTCTTTGGAACTGGATATTTTAACATTGGTGGATGGTTAGACACATAGACCAATAGACAGACAAGACATGCAGGCAGACAGACAATAGGTTGAAGCAACAGTAAGAACAACACAAATGAAATCTATTAAATCGAAAAGCGGAAGAAGACACGAGGAAGAACAAAACAACAAAATGAAAGGCGAAAAAACTGAACACTGGAGAAGCCACAAATATACCTCAATGTGTTTACAATGCCCGAGACGTAATCGTGCCATGTTGTCGATGTCGACTCAACAAAAAAAAAAAAAAAAACGTTAAATAAAAGAAAAAAATCTAAAACCCAAAACCCACACCCACAAAAACAACCTATCAAGTGCGCCCACTTTAAGCTCAGACCACAGACGATGACTACGACGACGCCCAAAACAGCCTGAAATCAACTCAACTCAAACCAAATGAAAAGTTTATGTCTTTTCATTCATTCACTCACTCACTCATTCATTCATTCGAATGTTATTTGTGTTGCTGTTGTTGTACCATTGTAATTCAATACTTTTTCCAATCTTATGGTACTTGTTGTTGTAGAAAACAGCAAATTGGAAACACATTTTACCCTCCAATTACTTAAATACCGAAGAGTCGTCATCGTTGTCTATTCCGCTACACAGACTACGTAGTAGTTGCACATTACATGAGTCGGCAGGGGCAAAGTTTCTTCATAAGCGTGCGTTACGTACCATAGCACAGTGTCCTAAAAGTCCATCGATAGATATTTTAAAAATATTTATTGTAAAAAAAATATATGTAGTTAAAAGAAAAAAGTATATTAAAATATGAAATCAAACAATATTAAGTCAAGTTAAGTTTGCTTTACGATTAAGACTGACTGAATTGAATAGAATAGAATAAACTAAAATATTTGGTATTTGATGGATTTCGTACCAATGTTCTACTTATATAACGTATTAACTTTGCTTTTTTTGTATACCCTACACACCTAATAGAAATGACATTATTATTTCAGTCCTGAAGTCTGTTAATAAAATAACCACTATCATATACTATCATATTCCATCCTATCCTATCCTATCCTATCCTATCCTATCCTATCCTATCATATTCTATTTTGTCCTGTCCTAGCTTGTCCTATCACATTGCAAAATATACCTATAAATAAATAACATAATAAGTATTATATATTATAGTTCCAAAACATCTAAAATTTATTGATAATTTGGGGATTCTTATCAGCTTTTGTGAGTGAAACTTATAGACTCAACTATATGTATATGAAAATTAGTTAGGTATTGCTTGCTGGAAAGGTTCAATGAAATTAACCTAGGAATCCGAATATTTGTTAGAGAGCAATTGTGGACAATATCATTGATATATGTATACTATTGTATATTATTATTGTACTTATCACATTTATTTCTTACCTTTAGTGTTTAGTTTTTTAAAGCTTAGAGTAGGGGAAGGGCGGTACTCGGGCCTATTGTAACAAATCCAATAACTGCAAATCTGCAATTTATCTCTTAAGTTATTCATGTTAGAGTGTATATATAAAACTCAACTATTGTATCTAGGAATTGTCATGTTTTTTTCTTTTTTAATCAAGCGCATATACATTGTATAATATATATATAGTTGAACAAACTGAATGATTGATGAAAGTCCGACTGTATTTTTTATTAAGAAACAATCAATCATTCAATCAATTGAACGAGGAACTGGGAAGTTTATTTCTGTTGCAATGGGGATTATACAATATGTACAATAATTATGTAAAGATGGAAAGAAATAGTTTACCTGTTAATACAAGATAAAAAATGAGCATACATTTTCATAAACTTTGGAACAATAAATTTATACTTAAATATACTTACATCATTATAATTGATATCTTTATAGTCATTCAAATAATCTATTAAGTTCTTAATGACATTTTAGCTGATTTTTAATACATTTAAATTGAAAAGGCGATTGATCTGATAAGGATCTCATATGTAACTCATTGTATGTATATTAGTAGTACTTCTATTCTACATACATACAGTTGGGTTTCAATGAAGGGTGTTTAATCTTTGGTGAAAATGAACTCAATTTTTCCATTTTTTTTTTTTTTTTTTTTTTTTTTGTTTTCGTTGTTTGGGTTTTGAATAAGTAAAGGAAGCAATAACTTGTCCGTACACGGTTACAAAAACTAAGTGCATATCTTATACGAGTATCGAGTATATGTTAGTGTTTCTGGTCGTCAAACCATCTCCCATATCTTATGCGTTTATGCCAAAGTAAGTCTCATTGACTGTCAGTCATGTCTATGCGGTGCACGCCAACAGGTTTCTAATTTCAAGCGGCGTACAAGTAGTGAAATGAATGGATGAATGAATGGTTAGTTGGATGAATTGATAGACAGACTGATATCAGACAGACAATGCGACCTAGTAGTATTTATTCCCAATATATACTTATTTTATTTTATGTATCTACTTTATCTTGTATACAGAAAATACAAGTAAATATATGCATGATTGGTTGGGGTGGGGTTGAGTTTGTGTTGGGGATTGAGATTGGTTTTTCGTTTAGTTAGAGTTGAATTTTGTTAGCGCGTGTCATCAAAAGGATGTTCACACAGCACATGCACATGTACGATATTCAGATACATATGTATCTCGTGTTGATGCTGCTTGATGCTGTGAATGTGAATCTGAATCTGAATGTGTGCATCTGTGCAAAAGCCAAAACGACATGCCACGCAATGCTAATAGATTTTCGATTACCTTCGTTCTCATGCATGAATGAATTTTATTTTCATTTTCATTTCCATTTTCATCTTTTTTTCTAGTATGTTTCTTGTTCAACGAGGAGAATGAAAGAATATCTAAGTGAAATAAGTCTGTGGCATCCTGTGGTTTATATTTTTTCTTTTTTGCGGCTGCGCAAATCCCGATGGAATTCTAAAATTATTATCATCATTATTATTATTAATATAATTATTATTAATATTATGATTATTAAAGAGCTTCACGTGCGCCTGTATCTAAGTCTATTTGTCTGTCTTTCTATCTGCCTGTTTGTCTCCATTCATTTGTCTTAGGTATGTATGTACGGATTTATTTTGAATGACTCTGTCAGCATGACGGCCAAACGCATCTAACCGAAGCAAATTAATGCAAAGCACAGCATAGCCACCCCCTGGGTTTGTCTTCATCATCATTATTATTATCATTATCATTATCACTTACAAATGTCGATATTAGATTTAGAAGTTAAATGGTTTATTCCAAGCAAATACTGAAAATGAGTGCGTATAAAGTTAAAGGGGATTTTTTGAGGTCATAAAAGACATGGAATTGAATGGATTGCTTTGGATTGGAATGACAAGAAATGCTTGCGCATGGTCAACAGGCACACATGTTGATGCACTTGTCCAGCAGTTACAATTTCTAGATGGCATAATTTTGTTATTGTTATTGTTATACTTAGTTGTTGTTAACCCCTTTCTTAGATATAATGAATGAATTAAGTGAAGTTTACTTAAATACAATAACAAATGATAGAAACAAATTACATTTAAATGTATATCATCGTGTCACCCACAACAACCATCCCATCAAATCCCATCAGATCACATCCAATTCTTCATCCCATTCCATTCCATTTCATCTCATTCCATCTTTTATCATCCCTCATCATACGACTTACAATTTACACGACTTATTAACAACAAAATCAAAGTCTACAAGGACTAACTTTATTTAAGTGTGGAGTAAGGGAAATATGGGATATATATTATATGGAATATGGGGTGTGGATTTGTGTTTGGAGTATGGGGCAACATAATTTCTATAACAAATTATCCAAAGGATTAGTAAAAATGCCACATTTAACTGAATAAACTGTTCAATCTTTTCTCCATTTATTCGCTCATTCATTCATTCATTCATTGATTCATTTATTGAATACCATATGTACTCACTCCTGTTCTTTTTCCTTTTTCCTATTTGTTATTTTTGGGTTGGTTACCTTTCCACCTTTTCCAGAAATTATTCAAAAGTTTGACAGCTGACAAAGTTGGATGTTTTTCACTTTCACATTTCATAACATTTTTCTTTTATTGATTGTATGTACATATTTTTGTGTTGTTGCAACATTTTTATTTTATTTCATCTTTCGTTGTCATCTCTTATGTATTTTGTTTGACGATTAATTCAGTCCATTGGTTTCAATACTAAATCAATAACTGAAGCATCCACCTCTTCATCCTTCTTCTCAATTTTTATTGATGAAGATACAATGTTTAACAGTTAAACTAAAAGATAGCCTCCAGTATTTTGGAGCAAATCGGTACAAACAATAACAGTATTGTAGAATGAACAGAAGAAGATATATTCATTACCATCGCATAACGAGCATAATTCATACCAGATAATTACTCGTTCTGCAAAATATCTTTCTTCATATAAATTTATACTAATATATAAAATATTCGCCTTCCAAATGAAACTTTTATTCAATGAAAGTTTTATATAAAATTTTCAGAAACTTGATTATTTTTTCTAACAAGGAATGACACATTTTAGAATAAAGAAACCGAAAGACTCAATGTTTCTACCTCACGGTGATCATAGCGAAAATAATCTTATCACACCATCATCCTATTTCCTCAATCTTATCCTTATTCTTGATAATGTTGCAAATTGTTAATGTAGACTGATTTTTTTTGATTTGCGTGCTAGATCAGTCATGGATATACCTTGTATTTTCTCTTTAATATATTGATATATGTTTCATTTCAATACTTATGTATAGTTGCTTTTTTACGGTTACTCTCTTGAGGAATTTTCTTTGGAGGCACCTTTGTAAGTGGACAGCAACAGGAGTTAAACATAGACTGACAATATTTATGCGAAATTCGGGATTGCCCCTTTATTTGAACTCGTCACTAGCTAAGAAGTAGTTTGCATATGAAAAGCTCGTCGTGACCCTATGGACAGCTCAGTCTCCAAACTTGAATACGATAGAAAATTAGTGGCGAGAAATTAAACGAATGGTGCCAGCAGCAAATTCTTTAAGTATTAAACCAATTTGGGAAAATTCCTGCATAGTGTTGTAAGGATTTTATAGACTGCATGCCACGACGATGCAAAAGCCGTAATAGGTAATAATGGTTGTAGTACCAAGTTTACAATATTATATTCATGAACAGCATATTGTTTAAATGAACTTCTTTTATTTTGATAAACTAAAAAAAAGTTTTGTAATATGAAAACAAATAAAATTTTACAACAAGAATAATAAGTGCCAAATCGGGACTGGACGGAGAATGAGTCATTAATTCGATGTTTTGATTCAAAAATACACCTGTTTGACGAGTTGTGTGAGAGCTCGCATTGTCATGATGGTGAAAGATTCGTCTTTGGCGGTTGGTTTGGCGAAACTCTCTGAAGACTTCCGGTAAACAAATGGTCGTGCACTAATCAGAATTGACCGTCTTTCGTTACTCAAGCGGAACAGTGCCCACAGAACCCATTTGGCCGAAGAAACAGTCGACTATTTGCCTTGCAGTGCTTCAAGCGCGAAAAACTTTTGTTGCATTTAGCTCGTCTTGGAACACCCACACGGTTGATTGCTGTTTTGTTTCCGGTTCATACGCATATATCTATGTTTCGTCACCTGTCACGATTTTATACACGCCTTTTGAAGCACCACGGTTGAACTTTTTTAGCATTTTCTTACACTAATCTTCGTGAGCCATGTTTTGAGCTATTGATAAATTATGGGGTATCCTACGACTGCAAATTTTGTTTACAGCTAAGTGTTCATGCAAAATGAAATGTATTGAAATGGAACTAATGTGCAAGGATGCCTCTATCTCATGATATGTTACATGACGATCTTGCACTAACCAGTTCATGTACTGCATCGATGTTTAGTGCCACAACAACCGATTTTGGATGTCCTTCACGGAATTCGTCGGCGACCGAACTACTACCACGATTGAATTCACAATACAAGCGATATACTGTGGCTTATCGCGATACAAAGAACTGAGTTCATCGACACATTCTTATTAAGATAATCCACTTCGAAAGTAGTGAAAAATTATCCAACGAAAACCTTCTCTTGAAATTTCCATTTATGGCCTAATTGATTTTCTAAACTCACTGTAAACGAAACAAATAGCACTTGTACATCAAAACGTTGTGAGCACGTTTATGCTAAAAAATGTCAAACTTTATTACGGTGTTGCCAAATTTTAGCTATTGTCATTATCGATGCCAGATCCCGAGATGTAAATAGTACCCTACGTATTGATTTTATTTTTGACTTCACTTGCTTTTCCTTTCTCGAATTATTAAATGATTTTTTCTACTGTTAATCTAGAACTCTCTTTAGGTACTAAATAGATTTGGTAACGAGAATTTTATAAAGCTACTTTACTCGAATTGACAAAACCTTTGTAAAAACATGTATACGAAATATTGTATATATATATTACGGAGGACTAAATGGAAGATCCGAAACATGCTGATATCATATGATATCATTCTCAAAGTCTTTGCTTGAAATCATATCTGCTGAGTATTTTGTAATTTCTTGTTGTTCCCCATAAGTGCATGTATGTATGTATGACTTGACAGGCTTCAGCGTCGTTTTATATAAATACTAAGTACTAAATACCTTGTTTTTAAGCTGAGTTTTGATTGAGGAATGATTTTTTAGTTTTTATTTTGAGCTATAGGGTCTTGGCTGTGATGTGAGGTTTCCAAGTCAATCGACGATCCAAATACATTCCAAAATACACGAACATATGTAACGCTATTGCAAACGGGTATATTATAAAAGACTGCTCTATTGATACTCTGAGATATTTATCTCTTCTAATAAACGTAGCACTTCTATTTTCCTTAACACAGCTGTTTGTATTTTAAAAATGTATTTATTTCATATTTATTCATTACGAACAATTTGCTATTTTGATTTGTTGGGCTACTTAGAATTTCCACTTGTACATTTTTCCAAGATGTTAATTGACAGAACAAATTTTACGCGAACATTATTACGTGATTCCGCAAAACTCATACTCTAAGGGAGAGTATTACATCTTCGCCATAGTCCGGTTTTCTTTTAATAAAAAACAGTTCTAGATGCTGGGCCTTCGACGGTTTAAAAGTTTCCCGTTCCTTAGAAGTAATTTAAAGAAATTTATAAAAATACTTAAAAACAAAACAATTGTTCTCAATAGGAGCTATTAGCAATAGGACTTATAGGTGTTCTTTTGTTCACGAAAGAAGCTGTGTGACCGCATCATCTAAATGTATTTATTTTTTGGAGTGCCTTGTATTACTGTTAGATTTGGAGGATATGAGGGGATCCAATGAAACCAGGAGAGCGTGCATTAAGTCTTCCATGGTATTTTGTTTTGAATTTTTTCGAACTTTGCGAAAATCGTTTCTTCGTGCTTCAAGCGCTCCCTCCGACATCATACCAATTGGAAACGAAACATTTTCAATGATATCTGTGTCATACAGCTGGATGTGCTTTTAATATCCGCGAAACAGTGATCGACCATACATTGCAAATTTACTTCAGCTGAATATTCTGTTATATGTATTTCATTGGGTTAATACTCCTTTTTTGTTTCACGCAAAACATCGTAGCTTGGATATATTTTCGGTATTTCGCCCTTTTGCACCATATTGCATCAACAGATACGAATTTTTTGTTTAGTCTCCGTCTAAAAAAAGGGCCAAGGCTTCTTCAACTGTATATGGAGTAGAGATTTTGTCTTTTGAGCCTACACTGATAATAATTTTTTTTTTAGCAATTGTTGCTTCCGAGTTTAAAATTGATACTACTTGAAGACTGACGCGTGTTGCCATCATTAGTTTTTCACATGGGGTTTCATCAAGAATAGTTGCAATTTTTCGCAATTCGTTTTCCAATCTGAAAATGCCTTAGGTGGACGTCCAGGATTCCTTTCTTCAGCTAGCACAAAATTTTCATGCAACCATTCTTTATTGTGCTCTTCAAAATAAGCCAAATTTCCACTGCTAATTTTGCACCTCTTATCTAATTTGTACATGATATCTTTTAATTTTGTGTGTAATTTATGCAACAGCTCTTCGCTGAAACTAGTGTTATCAATAATATTTGAGAAGACATGTTCCTCAATTGGCAAAAGAAACTGACATTTTCCCTGGAAAATGCAAGGAACAAAAAGGGTAGCAGAAAGTCGCAGCTAATTTTGTGCATTAGACAATCGCAACAGACCATATTAACAAACGAAATAAAAACTAACACATTACATAAGTTATACTCCACGGAAGCTTAGAATACGTTAGTGAAAACACTCAATCACAAATGTTAACTTCTACTACGATTTACCACTAACACATATACATAAGTACGGGTGAAACATATATTTTTTTCTTTAAAACATACCTACGACCTTAAATAAAAACACAGATATCAATCAATATTTTAATATATAATTACAATTTATTTTAAGCGAAGTCTGAACACTGCGGAAAGGTGGGAAAGTGTTTTGACGTACCTGATGCTAAGTCTTAATTCGAAACTTCAATGGGAACTATGCGATCATGTTATCCTGGGATCTTTAAATTAACATGGTCAATGAACAACGTAAAAAACAAAAAAGTTTTTCTAATAGAAACAAGAGTTTGAATTTGGATTTGTATATGAGCTATACGATCCAGTTATCTTAGTATCTTCACACGAATGATGAATATGGATCCGAAATTTATAATGCCCAAATTTCAGTTCGATAACTTAAAAAACAAGAATGTTTTTCTAATAAGAACATAAATTTGAATTTGGGTTTGTATAGGAGGTTACCCCGCTACAGGTCCGATACGGCTGATTCCGAGAAATGTGTAGCGTATGGTAACTTCGTGAAAAATTCAGGTCTCTAGTTCAAAAACTGAGGGACTAGTTTGAATACATACAGACGGAAAGACGGACTAGTTTAATCAACTCGTCTCGCCAAAAATATAAGTATATACTTTATGAAGTCTCCGATGTCTCCTTTTGTTTGTTACAAACGTAAGGCCAAACTAAATAGCATTCGTCAACTGCGTGCGTTCGTTTCATGGAGTGACGCAGAAAGTTGAATTGTATAGATTTGTATGAAGCAAGCTACATATCCGAAGCAGTGGATGGGTATTACGTGAAAGTTGATCAACTTCAACATTACCATTCGTATGGACTACAAAGAATCGTTCCGTGAACCAAAAAAACAGGTATAGTGAAAAGCGAAAGACTGTTTTTGTAAATGGCAAAAATATATTTTCATGTTTTGCTGACTGACACACATTTTAAAATTGCAATGCGTATACGTAGACGCAGTCGACTCGTGCTATGGAGTTTGGCTTTTATAATACCATTCACTGCTTGAAGAATATAGAAATACTAGCTTAACCCCCGCCGACTTCGTCTGACTACAGCTTGCCTCCTGGCAGTAGAAGATTAAATCATCTTGGTATGACTTTTTGTAAAATACTGTCAAACAAAATAAATAAATCGGTTTTCATTATGCATATATAATGGATATCTACCGATTGAAAAAAGATGTTCGAATAAACAAAATTTTGAAAAGTTTTTTTTTGAATGCAAACAAAAAGAAAATAGATAAAGCAGTTCATCACAAAGTATTGTAGCGCCACCTACTGAATTATTATTGCCAACTAAGTGAAATATTTTGTTTGTGAAAGTTGGCAATATTTGCTATCGCGAATTGTCCAGAAAAGAACACAAAATTTAAACAAAATTGCTACATTCCAAATGAGATTTTGAAATAAACACGTTTGCATAAATATCCAAAATGCCCAAACTGGATTATGCCACATACAAACAACGATGCTTGACATGTCTCGGTAAACTCAGCATTGATGCTGAGAATTGCATCTTGATCGACTCAGACTCGCTTGCGGCAACAGGCAACAATAAAGCAACACCAATCAAAGACAACATCACGAAGGATATATATATAATGTTGGTAAGATGTTTTGATAAGGATCGAAATGTGGATGAGGACCTGGACTTGCCATGGCTGCTATGCATTGAGTGCTACAAGATGCTACAAAGTTTTGAAGAGTTCCGACGCCGCGCATGCTACTCCTATGAAAAGTTATACACATTACTAAAATGCAAATTGCAAGAAATCGAATATGATGATGTATTGCTTGTGGATAGAGGAGCCAAACCAACAGAACAATTAGACAAAACAAACGAACTGGAGTGTGATGAGATGAATAATGTGCTGGTGAGTGTGAGTGAGTACAGAAATCAATCCAAACAATTGTTGTAATGTTAACCTTTATCTAATTTTATAGCTTCAAAATTCACTATTTGAAACTGAGTCTGTTTTGCTGGATCCTTCAGTTATCACCAACAGTGACCAACATTTATGGGATCCATTTGCAAAGGTGCCCACACAGTCAACAGAAGAGTTTAAAATTTGTGTGCAGCCATCATCAATAAATCAGATTAACGAAGATTCGGCAACAAAACTGATGTTAAATGATAATGTTTATGATATTTATGATGAAATCGATATTGAGAAAAATTTGGGTTTAACTGAAGAAGATTTGTCCATGGATTGTACAAAATCTATCACTGAAACCGATTTGGCTATGGAATTAACCAATAAATACATAACATGCAGCAATACAGGTCGTAAAGCCAACTTTAATTGTGAGCAGTGCAATCAAGGTTTCGCAAAAAAACTCACACTGGATGCCCATATTCGTAAGTGTCATGAAGGTTTCAAGCGACCTTATAAATGCGATCTTTGTGATAAATCATATTCTTTTGTGGGTGGCCTAAACACGCATATTAAGGAGATCCATGAGGCTAAGGTGCGTTCCTATCCATGTGACTACGATGACTGTAAACACATCTACACCAGTTTCGTTGCCTTAAAAAGACATAAACGTGTTAAACACTCGTCTCACACAGTAGCAGCAGGAACAACAAGGAAATTCGTTTGCGAACATTGTGGTGACACCTTTAATCAGTCAGGTAACTTGAATATACATCGTCGTTCGAAACATCCAACTGTTGAAGAAGAAAAAACCACAAAGTTAGGATTTTATTGTAATATCTGTCAAAAGGTATTCAAATCATCGTATACACTTCATTACCATAAGCTTCGATTGCATCAGGCTGCCGCCGATAGCTCCATGTTCGAGTGTCATGTATGTGGACGTAAAATGCCCAAAAAGTTCATGCTTGTGCAACATATGCATATTCATTCAAAAGAGAAAATACCTTGTGAACATTGTGGCAAAGGATTCTTACGTAAATTCGAACTTGATTCACACATCCGTGCCGTTCACATGAAGTTGAAGCCTTATATTTGTACACGCTGCTCGGCATGCTTTGCTTCGCGTAGGACCCTGCGTCACCATGAATATATTCACACAGGTGAAAAACCCTATGTATGCGATATCTGTAACAATGCATTCCGCCAGCAAACTTGTCTCAAGAATCATCGTAGGACTCACAGTAAATCCAAACACCTTACTGACGTAGTGAATAAAAACCATGATGTGACTATAAAAGATTCATTTTCAAATGATGCTGGAGTAATGAAGGTGACTTCAAGTGAATCAATTTAAAAATCATCATAAGCATATTCAATGGTAGGAACAGAAAGAATCGAGAATGACACGAAAACTGCTCTTTAACTATAATACTGCAATAATAGCAAGAGGCAACACCATCAGAAATTTTTTAAAACAAGATTATTTTATTTGTACTTTTCTAAATAAAACTTCCAAAAAATTAAATATTAAACTTTGTTCAACTTGTATTCTCTGGTAGAGTATTTTCAACAATTTCATGTGTATGCTGTCGTTCTTTTTCAATGTAGACCTCTAAATCATCAAGTGGTTTATAGTACAAGTGCACTGCCTGTGATCCAGCCATCATTGCAAGTGTGGCACATGACAGAAACTTAAGATATTGACCCCAAGAAACGCCGGCAGGCATTTTGTTTTACTCCAAAAACAGAAAAAAAGAACCTCAGAGTTAATCAATAATTTGTTATGTGTGTTGTTGTTGTAGCTGCTGTTGACTCTCAATATAATTTTTGGCTTGACGTTTCTTAAATGTTCGATCTAGCATATGGATAATAAATAATAGACCGACAGACATTATATCAATAAATTGAATATTCATCAAGTGACAACTTACAGAAATTTGTTTCACCAACTGTCCAATTGATCATAGAGAACTCAAGACCAGCACCCAGAAGAAAAAAGACTGGAAGAAAACGATATATACCAAAACGTTGTTTACCAGGCCAACTATTAAGGAGACGTCTGAGTGCGTTACTATGCAAGCTCATTGTTTGCTGATTATATAATAAAATAAAAGACAATTATATTATGCACTTTTGTATAATTAACTTACATGTTTTTCTATTGAAAATAATTCTATTACATCACTTATTAGCAGTCAGTCAGTTAGCTGGTAATAATATAAATAAAATAAAAGATTTTGCACAAGCAAAAAGCTCTGAATATCAAAAACAGCTGATTGTCAACTACAATTAAGTTGGCAGTACTGCTTTTTGTGGACAGCACCAAATTGTATTTGACAAGTTGACAGCACTGTGGTGAACTAAGCAATTTGGCTTCACTGATTTGCACTTTGTGCTTTTTTGTGTCACTGCTTTTTTTTATTTAAGATTACGAAATACAAATAATTAAATATTACAAATACCTAATTGTGAACATAATATATCGATGTTAAAGTCCATAATCATACTTATTTATTAGTGGTCGGCGGGTCAAAATAAATTCAAACTAACTATAATTGGGTTGGCAGCACTTTCACTTTTAAAAGTTGCTTACTAACCTTGAACTTTTTCTGCCGCCTTTTTTTTTCGTTGCAGATTACAAAAGTGGAAATACTTAATAAAAAAAAAAGAAAAGATTACATATTTTTCTAAATGCCTGATCACGCACGTAATGTTGAGATTAAAGCCCGCATACCGGGTGGCAAAGAGGAATTCGAACGACGCATTGCCATTGCAAAGACACTAAAGGAAATTAAATATAAAAGGCTTGAACAACGTGATGTTTTCTTCAATTCGCCGCTCGGTGGTCGCTTAAAATTGCGATATTTAAATGAAAATTCATCAGCTGACCTAATCTATTATAATCGTCCCGATAAGCCTGGACCGAAGCTATCAAAATACAATAAAATCCAATTGGTAAAAAATCCCGAAGTACTTGAGAAAATCTTAACACAATCAAATGGCGCCATTGGTGTTGTAATCAAAGAACGTCATCTTTATCTTTTCAATGATGAAACACGCATACACTTGGATAATGTCCAGGGTTTGGGTTATTTTATAGAATTCGAAGTTTGCCTAAAACCAGAACAAACAGTACAAGAAGGTGAAAGCCTTGCACATGATTTAATGGGGATTTTCCAAATATGCAGTTCGGATTTAATTCAAGGCGCCTATTTCGATGAAGTTAAGAAGTTACAAAAAAATACATAAAAAACAGAAAAAAAATACACAAATGCATAGAAATCAGTATTAATTTTTGTGTTATTTATATATATATAATTTTTTTTTTTTTTAATGTATAATTTTTGTTACACAAATACAATAATAATAATCCATAAATTTCGCATGCATAAAATTTTTTTTTTTTTTTTTTTACATAAATTTTATATTATTTCTTTTTTTTTTTTTTATATATACAAATTGTTGGAGCTCATCATTGTTAGATTAAATGTTTAATCTCTTAATATTTTTGTGTTTCTTTTTTAAAGAACGTTTTCATCATGTCATTTCATTTCATTTGATTTCTTTGTTCTTTTTCTTGTTGCAATTTTTTTTCTTTTTTTTTTTTTGTTTGCTGAATGTTGAGGAAGTTTTTCATTGGAATCATCATAAAAATGGAGTCTGCTTAATTAGTAATTAGAAAAAAACAAAAACGGAAAAATTTCAAAACTTGAAAAGTTTATGTTTCTTCTTCTTTTCGTACATATACATACATAGATACAAGTACATATACAATATAATAAATGCAATTAGTTACACAGAATATTATTACAATAGAATTTATGTGTGAAATTCAATAAAAACCGAGAATTTCTTTTCTTTTTTTTTTTTTTTTTGTTCATTTTTCAATCATCATTTTTTTTTTTAGTATGTAGAATTTTTGTCATTCAAAAATTTTGGACTAGATATCAAAATATATAGTACATACATATGCATGTATGCATATATGTGTTTGTGTATATGGAGGATAATGTAGATGAAAATCAGGATCAGCAATAGGAAGTAATGCCTTCTTATAATTTGTGTCTTCCTAGAAACATGTAAAAAAAGATGAAGATGAAATGATTATTAATTATGTTACGAATTATCGTATAATAATAATAATTTAATGTGTGTAGACACATCTAAGATCATTTATAATAATCTATAAATCCTTGCTAACTTGGCTTGCTCCTGGAGCTTTTACACAGATCATTTCTCATTCATTCATTTACTGTGTACTTATTCTTTCTTTCTCTCTTTCACTTACACTTAAATTTAATTTTTATTGTAGATATTTTTAATGAAATATTTTTATCAAGACTGATTATGATTTACTTTATTTGTGTTTATTTTTGGGTTTTGGGTTTGGGTTTAGCAATAAGATCCAATGAGACTAATAGACAGTGTCTCGGATAAGGGATCAGGCGCAGAGATCGGTTTCCAATACAACCAATTATAACTGACTGGAAAGAAATTTAAATAAAAAAAATAAATTAGTCAGCATTATTATTATTAAAAAGTAGAATAAACAATAGAGAAACCAATCGACACCATGACGAGACAATAGTGCAATATGGAAAGTAAAAACCAAGATACCAAATACTCTTCATGCAGTACCCTAGCTAACGTTTTTTGTATGGGAGCTATGCAATCCAGTAATCCTAGTATTCTCTGTAATTTACATGGTTGATGAATATGGATTAGAAAATTATTGTGTCCAAATTTCAAGATGATAGCAGAAAAAGGAAAAAAGTTTTTCTAATAAGAGAAGGGGGTTTATATGGGAAATACTCCTCCTGAAAGTGCGAGCGAGGGTCTTGAAATTTGTATGGTTGGTGGATATGAGCTAGGTACTTATAGTATCTAAATTTCAAGTCGATAATATAAAAAACAAAAAAGTTTTTCTTTTCAGAACATGAATTTCAGTTGGGGGGTTTGTATGGGAGGTATCCCAGCTGTGTATGGTTAAAAACAACATTCGTACAAAATTTCAGCTCTCTAGCTCAAAAACTCAGGGCCTAGTTTGCATACATATAGACATCGTCTCGTCGCACTGATCAAGAATACGTATATATTGTATATACTTTATGGTATGTGCTATCTAAAGTGAAAGAAAAGAATACATAAAACTTGTAAAGGAAATTATGTTACAATCTATTGAATTGGTTTTGGATTTTTCAAAAATAAATTCAATACACAAATTGCCACCGCTTGGCCTCGGTGTCAATCAGGGTCAAATTATGTTGTGTTATATTGATTTCTATGTAAAAGTATGTAAAATGTATTTTAGATAAGATTAGAGGAAGAGCGGTAACCAGTAAAACTTGTCAATGCGGCTGCGAATGGGCCTATTGGGACAATTCCCGTAATTACAGCTCCATCAACAATTTCACAAATCATCTTTGAAGGCAAATCTGAAATTTCAGGATAGCGAAGTCTAGTCCAGATTAGGCACTCGTAGTAGTATAGTAAATGCTCCAGTGTCTTCTCTTTTTTATTACATAGCCTAAATTGATTGTTTCGACTGATCCACATATTATGTATGTAAATGTGTCATTACTTTGCAATGTCTGGCGGTCTAGTCATGGTATGCATATGTATGTGAAATCCATCATATCATGTTGCTAATCAATAAGCAAACTTTTCTTGACAAATCAAAAGAGACTCATTTAGAAGCAAATAGTAATACAAATTTGAGGCATCATGCCACATATCTATAACATAAGAAAAGTAAAGTCTAAATAATGTTGTCAGATGAATCACACGGCCCCTGGTTTGTCCGCAACAAAATCCTACATAAAGATCTAAAGATGGTCACAGTACTGGATGAAATTAATATATGTATGCAGACAGCGGCCATTGCAATTAGAAATACACTGGTGGTAGATCTCTCCTACATAAGATGCGACACAACACAGACAAAAGAGGCTGCATTCAAACGATCTGCCCCCAAAGAACTAGATAAATCCTGCATACAAAGCTCTTTATTTATTATTATTATGGATCACAGCTAATGTTAAATTTAAAAAGAAAAGAAGCATTTCATGCGTTGTACTTACGGACAGAAGATTGAGTCAAGCGCATGGAAAGCGTCCGGCAATGTTGACGACACTCACTCGTTGGACGTAGTATAATGAAGCGTGTACCAACCGCCTGATGGACATAAACATTGGCGCATTCGGTTTCAGGCAGCGTGTATGCTGGTGCTTGTGGCGTATCAATAGCAATGTAACGTTCCAATGCTACACTCATGCTGGGAAGACGCAAAGGACGAGCAAAGATTGGGCGCAATAAACGTGCTGGCAACATGCGATTGCAACGCCATAAATTATGTGCCTGTTTCGGTTTTTGAGTTAACAATTTATTATTTGTTTTTGTAGCCAAACTTTTGTTCTTTTTATTACTACTACTACTACTGCTGCTTCTGCTACTGCTGGTAGTGGTAGTGGTAGTTGTGCTACTCGTCGTGGTGGTGGTAGTGGTGCTACTTCTGCTGGTGGTGGTGGTGCTACTTTTGCTGATCCTTGTGGTGGTGGTGTCTGTTTTTGTGTTGGTGGTTTTTAATTTGGTTCCATCATTTCCTTCCTTGGAGGCAACGACATTTTTGGACGTTAAGACTGAATTATTAAACTGACCAAAGAGATCCTCAAGATTATGAATATCTTGATTTGTGGAATGCACGCGATAAGCATCACGTTGGAAGATTTTATGATTATTGGCATAAATATGATAGAAATCAACAAGTTCCATGGGATGCTGCTGATTATTCTGTATAAATTAGAATAAAAAAATATAATGTAAATTTTAATTATCCTCTGCATTTTGTTTTCTACTCACCTTAAAAACGAATGGAACATTTTCAGCTGGTAACTGACATAGATCACCATCATCTGCTCTTGAATTGATGCCGTTGTTGTCGTTGCCCTTACCATTTTCATTCAGTTTTATATCCATATTAAAAATTGTTGATTTCGTTGTTGCTGCTGTTGTTGTTGTTGCCGTCGATGTTGTTTCACGTTCTGCACAATCATCACTTTCAATCCAAACACTCTCAACATTCGCACATGGTCGACAACTGAGATCCTCGATTTGAAAAAACGGATTACCCATCAAGCAAGACTCATCATAAAGCTCAGTGAGACGTGGAAAACGTTGGATTATTGGCATAGTCATACGACGCCATATACGCATACTTGGATAGGAAAATGTCTGGACTACACGCTCATTGGCTCCAGCTGCGGCATCATAACGATAGGCAACAACACACAATGAAAGCAAAGCCAAATAAAAGAACCAGCATATAATTTGACGACGTCGATCTAAAAATATATTAAACATTTCCAATTTCAGATATGATGAACTTCTACCACCGTCGCCGCCGCGAGCACTGCCAGCATTGCGTTGTGTCTGCGTTGCAAGGCCAAGACGATTGTTGGCAGGATTTGTTGAATTGTTACTATGTTGATAGAAATACTGTCTTAACACATAATTATCGAATAACAAAGGTCTGACACCATAATTTTCTTCGGCAATTACACGCAATTGTCGCATTACGTTTGAATAACGTTGAATTAATTGGCTGCGGCCAAGACACGACAAATCCAAATCGATATCATCCATTGTTCATGAAGATAATAATGCTGCTGATTTTGTTGTTGTTGTTGTTGTTGTTGTTGATAATGATGTTATTAGTATAATAAATTGTGTCCAATTGCAATTTTTTAAGCGAAAAAATTCCTCAGTATGTTGTTTGTTTATTGATGTTTTGTTGTTATTGTTTGCATATTTACTTCACATTACACACACTCACTCACACATGCAACAAAATATACAAATATATATATATGTATATAGAAGTGTGTGTATAAATAAACTTTGTAATTGTTGTTTTTGTTGATTAATTGGCTTCGTTTTTATGAACCACTTTTTGGCTTTGATTCCTTTTCTTTTCTGTTGTAATTTCACAAATAATTTAAAACAAAACAATTAACTTAATATCAATATATTTGTAAAAAAAAAAATCATTTCATTTTTGGCCTTAAAAACTAAATTAAATTATTCTGAAATCGCGACAAAAAAAAAAAATATGATGAACTTTTCGTTGTTTGTGTCTCTTTGTTGAGTTTTGGTTGTGTTAATGTTGTTAAAACGAGATAGCAATATATGGAACTAAAAGAGTGCTGCCAGGTGACAGCATTTGTTGAGATTTTGTTTTTGTTAATGTTGTTAAGCCGATACATCTGTTGTATGCAACTTTATCATAGTGTTTAGCGAAATGTTTATGTGCGTCTCACATACGAAGTTATACGAGTTTTCTGAACAATTCAGAAAAGAAGAGTACTGCCATGTAATAAGCCCAAGACTCAAGTCAATGTTAACCGGATATCCGGTTACTAGTAATCGATTACAATTAAGTGGCAGCACATATGATGTTTGGTTTTGGTTTGGTTGTTTTTTGATTCTGTGGTAACGCTGTCCGCCGTAGCAACCAGTCGTCAAATCGTGCGTGAAAAAGAGTAAAAAGAGCAATAACGCGCGTTTCAACAATAATCCATAAACCATAATAAATAATAATTGACCAAAATAAGGGAAATAAACAGTTTAACAAATAAATTTAAAAAATTTAAAACAAAAAGCTACAAACAAAAGCTTTAATTTGATAGTAAGCATCATAATCACAACAAATACCAGAAGCAGCAGCAGCATGTGAAATTGATTGATGAATTGCACATTAGAATTATTAAGGAAAATACCGCTGCTGCTACCGCCTTTGCCTTTGCCTTCACTGCCACTGACATTTGTCCGTTCTTTCGTTCATTGAAGTCGCCGCCACCACAGCTGCAACCGTTACTGCTGTCGTAGTGGAAAATTAAAAAAGAAATAAGAAATTAACATCAAATAGGAATGCGTAGAGTTGCCATTCATGTGCATGCGCTGCAGTGGCGGCCAATTAAAGTAGTAGTAGAAACTATTGGACGGACTGTCTATGACGACTGAATTTGCAAGAAGGCAAGTGAGCGAGAGAAGAAAGAGAGGCAGCAGGAATCAATTCATTAATAAATTTTACAATTTCAATTTTTTTTGCCTTTGGTTTTCTTTTGTTTGTTATTGTTTTGAATATCATTCAATCTATACATTAATCAATTACACTTTGTGAATATCCTTAAAATGAAATAAATTCAAATACAGAAAACCAAATAAAATGAATGAAATAGAAAGAGCAGCAGCAACATAAACATGCGTGTAAGTTGTGCGTCAAATGCGTTCGTCGTCGTCGTCGTTTGTTCATGTTCGTTAAATGTCAATAGTGCAAGTGAAATGAAGAATAACAACAACAAAAACCACGGAAAGATAGAGAGAGAGCAAAACTCACCATTGATGTAGTGATGATGGTAGTAGTAGTAGTAGTAGTAGTAGTCATAGTATATAGTAGATACAGCAAAAAAATAGTAAAGAAGATGAGATTGAGTGAAGTGATTGTGTTTTGATAATGATTAACATCATGATGGTGATGGGTCTTGGCCCTAATACATGAAATTAAATAACAATAAAACAAAATACGAAAATGGTGATTATCATGATAATGATTGTAGTAGGTGCAATGCAATACAATCATGGCTTATATCATGTTGCAGTGTTGTGTGGCGGCTTTTAATTTTAATGGCATTACATTCGTTTTCTCTTCTTAATCATGTGTCCTTTCTTTGTTTTTCTGTTTCTTTAATTTTTGTCTTCATCCGGCGGCAGAAGCAGTCGGCAATTGCTTGTTGTGATTATGTTATGCGTACAAATTTTTCCATGTCAGTGACTGCGTGTGCATGCATTAAATGAAAGCCAAAACAAAATTTTAGTTTCCAACGTGTTCACACACTTCACGTTGTGGTTTTATGTTTCGCAAAATAACAAACTAAAGAATAAAAAAAACAAAATACATATACAATAAAAGAAGACAACACGACACCAAAGGCAAACAAACCAAACAATAACAAAAACGAAGCAAAAGCAAATTAAAAAGCAACTGTATTGTGATACCGGCGCCATCTCTTGTTATACTTTGCTTCCTTTTCTTACAAACATACACAGGTATGTAGTAAGGCAGTCAGCCAAGCAAATAAGCGAAAAGCAAAAACAAACGAGCAACAAAAGTGCATTTCTCACCACCTCAGTACTTCGGATCGTTTCGGCTCGTGTTGACTTGGCTTGGCTTGGTTCATTTTAGCTCAGTCGGCTTGGCTGGCTGGTTCTGTGTTGTTCGGTTCGGCTCGCCTACTCTTCTTTCACCTCCACCACAATCTTCATCACTCTCGTTCAGCTTTTGAATTTGTCTAGGCATAATGCGTTAGAAAAGAAGTTAATCGTAATTCTCCGTTATCATCTATCGCATGTTATTTCTATTCATTATTATTATTTTGTATTTATTTGTTGTTGTTACTGCTGTTGTTGCTGTTGTTGCTATTGTTGTGTGTTATCTGTTTTTGTAGCGCTGACAAACTGTAACTGAAAAACAAACAAATAAAAACAATTACACAGGCAACAACAACGGCGACGAAGGCGGACGGGTAAAGAAACAAAAATAACAATAATAATAATGACAGATCATTCAGATCAGATCAGTCAACTGCAGCAGCAGCAGCAACAAGACCAACAAGAATTAACTGATATAGACATGTAGCAACTGTATTTTTTAATTGTTTACGTTCTCTCTTTGAAATTTACAGAAACCAAAGCAACGGCATCATCTCATCATCACATATAACATATAACACAAGAAATATGTAGAAAAGAATAGAAAAAGCAAAAACAAAACAAATAAAAGAGGAAGAAATACCATGATACAAAAAAACATAATTAAAATTTTATTTTATTTGACTCGAAATATGTTTAAAATTAATGAAAGAATGTGCATAAAAGAAGAGTAAAGAAACGAAGAAAAATGAAGAAAAAGAAAACCATCCACATACCATAAAGATGTTGAAAATAATGTAATGTGAAAGCAATGAGTGAAGTAAAGTGAAATGAAGAAGAATAAAAACCAACATATTTTTTAATTATTGAAAAGCAATACAAATACATATGTACATATATTTTTTTAAATAATATTTATTATAAACTTTTGCTTTTTTTCATAAATTATTACAAATAATTTTAAGAAAAAGAAAATAAAAATTACATTTAAAAAAATAAATAAATAAATGAAATTCAACTAAACTTTGTGTGTGTCGCGTAAATATAAATCTATGTATATAAGTGGGTCGGATGAGAAGTTTGTTATTCTTTTAAAAAATTTGCTTACCTTGCTCCCCACAAAAGAAAAGTCCAATAAATGCAATCGGAAAATCCTCTCCAACATCACAAAATTGGAAATATTTTTTATTTTGTTTTGTGTGTTAAATGTAGTGCGCAGTGTGGTGTGCTTAAGGTGTGTTTGTATTAAAAGGACATCACCACCACCACCACCACCATCATCATCATCATCATCATCACCACCACCAACACCAACACCACCACAAACATAATCATCAGCTGCAGCATCATCATCATTAGCAGCAGGTCAACCAGCAGCCGCAGCTGTAGCCAGCGCATCTAACGATATAATGTTGGCCTCCCTACATTCCAGTTGGCGTTTTGGCAAACGAAACAAGATACGCGGCTCAGGTGAGTGTGGTTTATTCTTCTATGCATTCTATGATAAGAAAAATATTATACATATATTTACATATATGTTCAAATGTATTTAGGATTAATTTTAATTTAAAATGAATAAGTATTTGGTTGGAACCCCGCATCACACGGGCATCTATCTGGGAGGCATTTACAGGTGTGACTAAATTTTTCAACTCAATGGTAATTATTTGTTCGTTAGTTTTCTGCAAGCTGCCTCTTTAACAGAATTGAGTCAGGCACTACTACTAGTAATGACACGAAATAAAGAAACATCCATTCAAGTCTGAGTTTTGACATTGAGGCGTTCAATTGCCGTTTGCTATATTAATATTATAGCCACCACTGGCTATAATCCACTGTGAGTGTGCGGTGTGTTTAGGATCGATGTGGATCTTATAGAAATATAAAACTCCAAGTCTTCAATTTTTTTTTTTATTTTTACAACCAATCAGGGTGCAGTTACCATATGAGGTAGCAAGTAGTAATCGCCTGGTATATATAGTATTTGCATCCATATATAATATTTACAATTAGAGTCTTCACTTAAACGTGTATATTGCTTAAACTGTTTTATTAAACATTTTTTGTATGGAATTAGTTTAATAAACTCGGTTTAAGCAATGACGCTGTATTGGGATGTAGTGAACAAGTTTCGTAGCCAATCTGCTCATCAACGTAGGCTACGTTTAGGTCACAATGGATACGGCTGTACCAAACATGTTATGGGCGTAATGGTGCAATCTGACTGACATGTACAAATTAAGCAATCTTGATACTCTCAGTAGGTGGGACCTAGCATCCGTTCCCCATATCGGCGCAACAACTTAAGAATATAAAGTCCTCTTGACCTGTAGAAACAGGCGTCTTCGGCTACATGAATGCGACGCAATCTGCTGGTGCAGGTCGCTATTATGACTTGCATGTGTCTCCGAAATGTGAGACGCTTATCCAGTATTACAAACTCCAACACTCACCAAAGCTTAGTATTTATTAACGATCGAATTGCTTTCTAATTTGCGTTTTGTTTATTATAGTATTGTTTTGTACTTTAGATTTCAACTTAAATGGTGTTTTTCAACTTAATACTTCATTTTTCATTAGTTTCGGCAATTTTGACCTCGATATTTGCAACATATTTTGGTCTTGTCTCTCTTCATGCTCTTGCTGCTCATTAATTCTAACGAAATTATTGCATTAGATAAGTTCTGGCGTAATCATATTCTGATGTATTCAGTCTTAAGCTGACATTTCCATGCTGCATCTATTAATAACATCCAACAT
Source organism: Amiota albilabris (assembly GCA_037040105.1). NCBI lineage: Eukaryota > Metazoa > Arthropoda > Insecta > Diptera > Drosophilidae > Amiota > Amiota albilabris. Next base: position 28,996 of record JBANCV010000285.1, read on the forward strand.
TCAATTCAGTGCAACTTTGCTTTGGTTTGAATTTGAGCCATGGAGGATAGATTAAAACTAATTTAGAATCCATGACTAATCAATTGAATGAATAATAATACTGTACTGATGATGTGATGTGAGACTAAATACATGATGTCCAAAAAGAATGCGGCCATATAATTAGCATTCAATATTTGCTTGGAATGGTCAAATCTTGACGCCCCTCTATTGCATTTACAATGGTACTACGATCTAATAGGATCATCTCCTCATATCCTTTGCAAATATGTTTTCACAAACCGTTCCAACACAGCACAATGCAAACTTGTTTTGTACCACATTGTTTACTTAGACAAGGTACGTCTGATCAAGCTGGCATCAAAACAGCTGAAATAAAATAATAATGGATTAAATGTAAATAAGGTGGCATATTTCCCCAAGTGAATTTAAGTCTCATGTCTTGTTATTCATTTGATGGTTTTCTGTTTTTAAGAAATGAGTCAATAAAAATTACTGTTTTAAATGGAAGTTGGTTTTCTTTATGCACACAACGAGAACAAGGAGCCGTGGGGTCTGCTTTTAAATAAGGAAGGACCCGTTGGCTTCTGCATTCAAGGCTTCGTTTAGCGCGAAGATTCCGATGACCGATGTTTGTTTAATATTATTTCCAAGAATCGTGTTTCTATTTTGGTAGTTAAGAAGATTTATATTGATAAATTAGGAAATATAAGAGTAGATATACCTAACAACAGTCGGACTCATCTATTAAAACATGAATTTGTTGGAACCAGTCAGACACTTCGCTATTAAAACCAGAAAGAAGGGTATCTTCGCCTATGCCGAAGAAGCCCCTGGAAAACGTTTACGTATGTTCCAGTAATCCTAGGAACTCGAAATTTACATGGTTAATGAATATCAATTAGAAACTTATTCACTTTTTCAAGGTGATAGCATAAAAAACAAAAACGTTTGTCTAATAAGAAAATGAATTTGACGGCGGCTTGTATGGGAGGTACTCCTCCTGATAATCCGAGAGTATTGAAATTTCTGTGGCTAATGTATATGGGTTAACCACTTCCAGTTTTCAAATTTCATTTCGATAGCACAAAAAACAAAAAAGGTTTTCTAATAAGAACGTTAATTTAAATGGATCTAGGATCATGACTTTTACATGATTGATGGATATGGGCCAGAATCTTATAATGTCCAAATTTAAGTTTGATCGAAGCATAAATAAAAAAGTTTTTCTAATAAGCACCTTAAGTTAACCTAATTTTACCTTGGGGTTTGTAAGGGGGGTACCCCTTCCAGTTGTCCGATCCGGCTCGTTCCGACAAATGATTGGTCCGGGGTAAAAAGAAATCTATATATAAAATATAGCTCAAAAAATGAGGGACAAACTGATCAAAAATATATATTCTTTATGTGGTCTGCGGTGTCTCCTTCTGTGTGTTACAAACTTCATGACAAACTTAGAATACTATTCACTCCCGTGAAGAGTATAAAAAAGTCTGATGGAAGCGGAGATAAAGATAAAAGTGTATTATTTAACTTTTATTCAAGTAAATTATCCTCCCTTGATGTCCTCGGGCCGTTAGCTGTTTTCATGGAGGTATGATTTCTTGCGGATAGACACTAGTCTTCGGAATAATGTTGTTATAGAAGAGTCTGACTGTGTCAATGATATGGGAGAATCTTATTAAAAACTTTAGTTTAGATAAAACTTAGATTAAAGAACTTACAAAACATAAAGGGTTGGTCTCGCTTTTTAACTAGAAGTATATTGCTTTTGTTTTATTACATATAAATTTGATTTTCCATTAAAAAAAAAAAAAAGAAGAAGAAGAAGAAAACTGCGATGAGGTAGTGCAATGATACGGGAAGTGCATGTATAACAAATGAGTTGGTCGCATTCAGAGTACAGTTGATTGAATTAACAATGGATAAATGAAGTAATTTAATATTTAAAAAGTTAACTTAAAACAAAGTGCCAAAGGAGGGAAAAATGACAAAGCATACATACGCCTCATATACTTAAGCTTTGGTTGTCTTACAATATTCCTAAAATAATTCAAATGCCTCTGCAATCTCTTTAGTTGAATCACATAAAACACTTGTGGGATTCATTGGAGCGAATAATACATCAGCGGACAATGACGTTAAAGACTATGCTAAAAGAAGTGCTGCCACAAAAGAGAAACTGCCAAAGTAGTCAATGCTTATCAGAAGATTTGAAAATATGTATATACAATTGAATCCAAAAACTTTGTAAACATGTATAATCTATTTTCAAGCATTATAAAGTTATATCTGAGGGTGCGGATGTGCGCAGACTTTTCCTACAGTGTATGTATTTTTAATTTTTTGTGAAACACACATTTTGAGTTGAGTTGAGTGACAATGACAACACAAAACATATGGCATTCCATTTCATTATATGTTTCATATGCTTTTATATATTTCGAGTAATGGGAACAGACAAAACACACCAAGTCAGTTAGTCAGCAGCCATCATTATTCACTTACTAAGTGACTGACTGACTCACTCATTCTTTTACTAACTTATGGACAATTTATATGTTTTGTTTGGGTCTATTCCATTTGATTTGTTGGTCTTGGATTGGTCTAAAAAATCTTGATCTTTTTCTAGTAGTATTTGTCCATTATTTTTCTGTTTTTATTTTGTATGATTATTTTAAATTGATTGTGCTTTTAGTTCACCTCCACACACCGTAAAAGTACTTGAATCCGGGAGCTTCTTAACCGCCGCAGCAGCAATTGCTGCTCTGCTCTACTCTTTCCCAACATTAGTTGAGTTAAGTTGCGTTGAATTGTATTGAATTGAATCGATGAGTCCACTGAGACACCTCACATTTGTTATGATTGTTTTCTCTTTAATATACGTAGTATTGTGTGTGCCATTCTATTCTCTTTTTTAGTAGTAGTTATGTGTATTTGTTTAGTTATAAAGTTTTTGTTGTTTTCAATATTAGTCAATGTTTTTACCTTGGAAAAAAAAAAAAAAAAACATTATCTATTTCTTCAACTGTTGTTTACGCATTTGGTCGGTCTTGATGTGAAATATATTTGTATATATGTACATACATTCCCTACGTGGTGTGTCTGTCCCCATTTCAATTCATAACTCTGTGCTTTGTCATCCTTTGAAATATGTATTTTCATATCGTTCCTTTTGCATTTTTAGAATCCAAAAGCCAGTGGTTAGAATGGCCTCACATCGCATTCTTTTCAATTGTCTTTATATCGTCGACATGATGTACTTTGAGTGGAATTTTCAATTTTGGGAGTAGCCAAAAAATCGCTGCCTCATTTTCATTATTATAAGCAAACAATCTTGGCGACTTTGAAATAAACTTTATTCTTCTGCTCTACTGTAAGTAATACATGCGAGCCAATCCTAATTTAAAATTACAGTTTAAAATTCTCAAAATATGTTGTATAAATTATTGGCACACTTTTGGATTTGTTTTATTCATATCCATAGTTATTATCGTACATAGTTCATATGCTTAATATGAAAATCATGAAGAACCTAGAATTAACAAATTAAGAATCTTCCAGTTTCATTTAAATACTTATTATTATTCCATGTGGGATATGTGTGTAGAACTTTTAGAATATTAATATATATGTAGATTGTACCAGCTTTGATTTGATGCTGATCTCTGGATCTTGTTATTTTGCTATATTAAGTTTAAAAAAGGGGAATGACCCATTTCATTTCATTGTAATCCAACATCCAAAAGGCTTGGAAATATGTTCAGTTATGGAAGATTGTAAATGAATCGGAGACAAACCCCATAAGGTATGGAAATGATTAGTGTAATGAGGAGGAGAATTATCATCCGTATGTACACAGTCTTTTATTCTACAGACACACTTTATTATCATACTCAGGTGTTATGTTAAAATCCGAGTTTTCCCGATTACTCACCAATTCCACTTAAAAATCATTATTGTTGCAGCGTTAATTTTAATTTTCATTGCCTAATTAGTTGGCTTCACAACAATTTTGAAAAAGTCGCTTGTTATCGAGTTTTTTTCTTTTATTTTTTTACTGTGGTTATGTGAGAAAAGAAGCGATTATTTTCAAAAAGGTGAAGCCCCAATCACGGTGCAGTGGGTTTGGTTGTGTTAGTGAAAATTAGCATGCATGAGATGCACTGAGAAGCTAAATCGACATGGTGCAACTCACACATGCATGCATACTTATTACGACTTATTTTTATTTAATTTTGTTTTCTCGATTGTCATCATCTTCATCATGTACTTGATAGTCAAGCGATACTTGAACTCATTTGGCGGTCTTTCTCTCCTTTCCCTTTTTCCTTTTGATTTTTGTTGTCCAATAATTATCGACACATAAGTACAAACATAACCGATAACTCAGATGATTCCTCCCTCTTCATTATCATCATCATGCATCATTTGCTGAGGCATCACTTGAACTCATTCGGCGGGTGTCCCCTCATTCAGAACTCAGAAGCTTCCTTCCCCTTCATCATCATCATGCATACATCATTTGGTGCGCCTTTGCGCCATTTCATTGTGTTGTTCTCTGTCATTGCTTGCGGCGTTCTCATTAATATTATTTTGTTTATTGTTTTTATACATACAATACATAATATACACATGCACATGTGTATGTATAAGCTGTTGAATTTTGTTTAGTAAATAGTTTAACGCTGACGCGTCTTTATTATTGTTTTATATCAATTCCTTGAATACATTTATTGTTTTTGTTTTTGTTTTTGTTTTTCTAACTTCAATTCCATTTGTCATGATGATAATAATTTTTGTTTTTCAATTAATTTTGCTGTTTTCGCAGTTGATGTTGTCTTTAACTTATTTGTTTGCATAGCGTTTAAAAGCAGTAGTTCTTCTAGTTATTATTCTTCACGATAGTGTCCAGGATACATACATTACAGTATACTTATGTGACGCTTTTCACGTGTTCCATGACATCTTTGAAATCCAAGTTGATGATCTATTTTAAAGTAGTGTCTTTGCCTTTCCAACTTCGTTATGAGTATCTCCTGTGGAAATTGATGGATGGGATGACTAGAGCACAGTTGCAAGGCTTCAGGCTTGCCAGGCTTAGCAATCAAGAAGCTTTCCAAACGAACAAAAAAATATAAAAAGAATTCAAATGGAAAGTTGAAAATGCTTTAATTAGATTAAGTACTAGAATAGTTTTGACCACCTAATGTTGATGTCGAAATGAAACTTCATTGTTCATTTAGTCAAGTATTTCCACTCATGATGATTACAGGAGTGACGTTGTTCTACGCGTCGAGTCTCTTATTTGTGTATCAGATCAGTTATGAGTATGGTTTTTTATACCCTAGTGGTACAGATAAACATATTGGTATCTCTGTCAATAATTGTTGCTCACTCTTTGGTAGACAGTTCATCTCACTTCTACTTTCCTTGGTAAACCAACTCAACTCAAGAGTTACGGCAGCAGTGTCCTATAGAAATGTCCGAACTCCTTTCTTGAGCTTCCTATATAGGCTGTATGCTCTAACCTCCTAAATCACTATTTAATAATTTCTATGTAAAGCATTTTCATTTCAAAGTAATTTGTTAAATTTTATTTGAATGTCTAAAGAACTACAAATTGCGTTAATCATCGGAAGTTTTCTATGATTGTTTTATCGAATATTTTTCCTACCAATCCAAACATCATAGCTACGAAAGTGACACGAACTTAAAATCCTCTTCCATAATCATCTTTGATACTTTATAAGCCTTTTTTACGCTCAGTTCAGTCTCAGTCCATGTTATCGCTTCAGAAATCGAAATGGATTAACAAATAAGTCCATTTTTCGAATCGATAATGGACTGAGACTGAACTGTCCGTGTAAAAGGGCCTTAAAGTATTTAAGAAGGTCTAAACTTATAGACGGGTTATATAAGCTGTGTTTTGTTCCGGTCTCTTCAGAAAATATTTCCGAAAAGTGCTCAAAAAGGTTTAGCGGCATCCACAAGCACTCCATTTCCGGAACCCTATCGATGCAAATGAATGTCATATCATATAAATGTATTACAAGATGATTAAGCAACCAATAGACCTGAATTCTATTAGGCTTAGAGTGGAAAATAGGTATATATTATTTTTGTGCTCAGTAAGCTAGATGATTTTAACAAAATGATTGACAAATAACAGGTATTACTGGCGTGCTCAGGAAGCCATACACGATTTCATTCGATTGTTGGATAATAAAAACAAATACTTTATAGAATCTACACTAGGTTATCAGCTGGGAATAAAAATCAAAAATTTCTTTAACCATAAAATGAAAAAAATGTCTGATGCAATTATCAATCTAGATGATGAACCCGATTCAGAGGGCGATGATTTAGAAAGCATTCAGCATATAAGTTTTTGAGATAAAGATTGCAGTGGTGGCGATGACTAAGAACTATCCAGAATAAGATGAAAGTATAACGAATTGTCTGAAATCTGGTGTAGAAGAGGAGGAGTTGGATGGGGACAAAAGCGATGTTGAGCACCCTGAAGAAGAGGAAGATACAGGCATTGCTAATAATGGAGTTGAACACCCATCGGTTTAGGAAGGAACTTGCCCGGCAACTAGTTGGCAACTATTAATAAAACAAAAGAGTAAATATGAAGATGAGAAATACGAAAACACATTACACATTAATTCAATCCCCAAAAAGCCTGAGGCCATCGAAATATCTCTCTTGCAGTCCATCTTACTTCTAATATTTTGGGAAATCATCACCGGAATTGCTTATTATTTAGTCTTAATCGAAGAAATTACGATTCAGTGGCACTCACACATTAAAAAAAGAAAACTTTAAATTTTATATTATAACAACTAGTACTACTAACAATCAATAGACTTTTTGATCTATCTATCGTTTTGATTCTAATCCTAGATTTAGTTTCTATACTTGCTGCTGTGTTTTCAAATCTAAGTATGCCAGATTTCCATGTAAATTTTTTGTTGTTCTTGTAATAGCAAATTGCAAATAGAGGGACACATGCAATTAAATAAAGACAGGAAAGGTTACAGGATACGAAGATTTGTTTGTAGCAGGGGATATGCAAAATAAAAGAATGAATATTTAAGTTATGTTGCATTAATATAATGAGTGTCTAAGTGTGAAACTCTAAGAAGGCACTCATATGTGAAGCAAATACTGCTGGTGAACCGATAAAACTTTTGCTTCCTGGTGGAGATGTTCAATACTAACCATCTGGAAGCATTCGGTCACAGTTCTAAGTGCATTGTTTTTTGAATATTGTTGTGTCATTTGCTTCTGGAATATCTACTGTGTTCAGGATGATTAGAGCAATGGATTCAATGCTTTACTTAGTTAGGTGTTAATCTGCTTGGCCTTAATAGTACCGCATAAATTGATTTGGTACCACTATCGATACAAGATCATGGGGGTAAATATTCACATTGTCGAGCCGTAGTGACTTTTGGTAGTTTTTGTTTTTTAGTTTCACTTCTGAGACACTTGGATATGAATCTGTGTCCTATAAGTATTTCAAGTGAGCTTCACTCATGTTTATTTAAGTTGCATTAGACTAGAGACTAGACTTTAAGGGCCCTATTAAAGGTCTCTTGCTATGTCACGGAGAGGCAAGAGAAGATGAAGCCTTCATTTCGATCGCGTCGAGCTTGGATAGCATTAACTGAGTGCTAGAGTGGTTGGCATAAGGGTAGCAGAGACTATGATTGTGACGCCATTACTATCCACTATCCCTTGCCATTGAATACAATTCATGTGTGGAAAAGAGGCAAGAAGAAATGTTGCAATATACAAATTCCTCCTTATTTCCGTATTTGTACGGATTTCGCTCTTTTCTTTTCATTCTTTCTGAGTAAGCCAACATGTTGCTATTATTATTATTATTACAGTGGATAGACATCATATTTTGTATTCATGTATATTGTTGAATCTATACTTCTCTCTCTGCCTCCATGTCTTGTTGTTTTCGTTAGTTTTTTGTTTTTTTGTTTTCTGTATTTATATTTTCATTTTTATTACTTTTCATGTTTTCTTTTCTTTGAAATTAACTTAAAATAGACACACATTTGCTTTTCTTTGCTTTTACCCAAATTATTTTTAGTTCATGCTTTCTTTCTTTTTTCTTTTATTTTATTTTTTAGTTATTTTTAGTAAATGGAACAAATAGGTAAACACCAAAAATTAAGAAAAGACGCTAAATTTGGTCTAATCAAAACTTATATGCGCTTCACATGACTTTCCATTGAATTGTATATCATTATCGCCTTTAATGTAAACCATGTCATTGAATGAGTTCATGTTGTTCCTTATTGAATGGACAGCTTACTGAAATCCTATAGTTATTTATAGATATTAATTAATTTTAGGTTAGCAAAGCCTTACGCGACCATCCATTGTTATATGCCTGGTTCAGACTGGTCATAGCTTCAGAGATAAGTCTACGAACTTACCAGCATAGGAGATTCTATAGACAGCTACTCTTGGCCACCATTTACAATCTAACAAGGGAAATGTTTAAAATTTAAGAATGTGGGGAAAGACTAGGCGCCCCACTAGAATGAGGTGGATATGGGTGGATATATCTTGATCAAATTTATACAATTTCTGATGTCTTCTATTAAAAAAATAGTTTGATCTCAACGTCTGTGACAACAAATCTAATGTGACAATTGAAATTTTTGTTTGTTTTTCCGAAATTATTGAAAATTTTAGAATTTAAAGGTACGGATAGATTGTTTGATTGCTTTGATCCACCTCTCGTTATGCTGCCAATCATGCCAATTGTGATATTGGTGTGTGTGGTCTGTGATATATGCATGATGAGATTTTATGCGTTACAAACGTCTTATCAAACTTGAAATGATAATAAATTTTACAATATAAGTTGTCGTGGTGATTAAGAGGGGAGTAGTAGTATAAGTAAATAAATAAAGAATGAAAAAAAGAAAATGTCGACGTCAACAATAAAACAAAAAAAAAAAAAAAAAAATAATAATAATTATAAGAGTGTAGTAGAAGTAGAAGCAGCATTAATTGAGAACAAGAAACAGTTATGACGACAATATATACAAATAAATATACAAAGATACTACAAACAAGAAAATAAATAATTATCTTTGGTTCCGAACAGAAGATTCTGCTTTACCTTACTAAAACCCCTTCACAACACATTCACTTACATGAGCTGAACAGAACAGAACAGAACTGAACGGAATCAAACCGAACCGAACAAACATTTGGAAAAATACAATAGAACATTATTATGAGTATAGTAAATATTTATGTGGTTACAACGGAATTGGTATAATCTTTTTTCATGGTTGTTATAAATTTCTATAATCCAATCTAATTCCATTACTATAAAGTGCTGCTTCAAAATCAATATGAATCTGCACAATTGCATGAGAATACTAATAAGTTTCGTCTCTCCCTTGACTCACCTTAGTTACATATGTGATAATTTGATTCGATTGATCCAATTTTTGTGAATTATGTATATACACATGGTGGCATGACAAATAAAGTATACGTATAGAAACGTTACCTATATATGGTAAACAAAATGATCAATGTGAATAGCCTCTATACATATTTCAAAACTTCTGTTAAACGTTTAGCCATTGAATCGACTAGTTTTCGTTGAGAAGATTTGGCTTGATATTTACTATCCTCTGGTGGATTTTGTACTCTAGTAAATCCCATAAGTATTTTATAAGTGGCATTGTAAAACAATAAAACCACTTACAAAATTTTGATATTTTGCGAACGACAGATTGTAGAGTATCACAATGTTCTGCGAAAATGTGTGAAAGAGGAACTAACAAACATAAAATGGGATATTTGGTAAAAATTATTAGTGTAAAATTTTAAGAAATAAAAAACCGAAAAACACGGATTTTTTTACTGTTGCATTTTTATGTTCATTCTTATTTTGAAATGAAAAACAAGATTTTATGAATCAATAACAACATTTTATTTATTTCATTGACTTCAATTTATTTATTTATTTAATAAGGCTTCCTTTTCTTGTTATCGTCTGCAAAATACGATTCTTCATGCTGCCAATAAGATTTTTAAGCAAATATGATTCTAAGTCCCATTCCCATTCTCTTATTATTGCCTTTTTCAACTCTTCAATGGAATGGAATTGCTTTTGTTTTTTATAAATCCTTCCTACTAGTATTACCCATATCGCACACTAACTACAAAAGGGCGATAACTCAAAAAATAGAATTTCGAGAAAATCGCATATAAAATTTTCAATCTACTCAGAAATTGACTATTTATAGAAGAAATATTCTGTTGTACCGTGGCGATTATGAACATTATAGAACAAATAATTCTGCATCATTTTTGAGTTATCGCACTTTTGTATTTAGGGTGCGATATATTCTCCATGGGATTAAGTCTGGGGGAACAAACCGGCCTGCTTATAACATCAATGGATTTTGGAGCCAACCAAGACATGGATTCACGTGAATTTTTGGCATTGTCTTGCTGGAATGTCTATTTTGTTTCCGGGTGTTGTGGTGAGGACATTAATGTAGTCGCTGCTATATACGAATTGTATTTCCATACAGCCTGATGTAGAAAAAAATGTCCAAGTCATAAGACTTTTCTCGTTTGGGAAATACCAAAGGATCCTTTCTAATATCATGCCAATAAATTCGAAAACCGTCTGAATCATCTAAATTCCACTCTTTCATCAGAAAAAAAATTAAAATTTTACGTTCTCCTCTCTGGTTGATTTTTCTTTTTCTTCCACCAGGATTTCTTAGTCCGTAGCCTTCGGATCTTTTAAAAATTCCATGATGACATGATGACTTCGACCAAGTTGCCTATCTAATTCCCGAAATCATATATTCTGCTCTCTGAAAGCCAATATTCTTCCTCTCTTAATTTCTGTCCAAAATTTTTCCACGCGGTATAATTAAATTTCACAATTTTTAAACTTTACTTAAACAAACAACTGATACTGGAATTAGAAATGCAACAGTAGAAAACGCCTTTTTTCTATTTCTTAAAATTTTACACTAATAATTTTTTCCAAGTCCCGTTATATGTTTATTATTTCCTCTTTCACACATTTTAGCAGAACATTGTAATACTCTACAGTCTGTTGTTTTTATATTGACTACGTAAGCTATATACTTTGAGTTATTGTCTTATTGGAAACAGAAGTTATTGCTTAGACCACTTAAATACTCTTTTAAAAGATTAGTATACGTTAGTTAGTTTGTCTTTATTGTTGATTCAATGAACTCTATTCGACCCGATCCTTTGATAAACAGGCATCCCCATAACATTGCACAACCACCACCGTGTCTTATTGCAGGCATCACGTTCTTCTTATTTAGCACTCTGTATTGTTTTTACGCCATACATTCCGACGACATTTGATCCCAAAAATATAAATCTTGCTCTCATCAGAGAAATACCCAAACTTCTACCAAAAGTCTCAATGCTTTTTCTAATGTTCATTAGCGAAAGCAATGCGCTGCCAACTAAGTTTTTATCGATCATTTATCGATATATTTATAACTGTACGATTTATATTTTTGAGAAATTCTAAAATTATAATTTAAGATGCTCGCAAACTTGTTCTGCCTTATGTATATAATTTAACAGTTTTGGTATCAATAGAGTTGCAAACCAATAATTTAAAAAAAATCTTTATTTATTATTGATCCATTTTTTTTTTTTTTGAGAATTGGAATTCTGGTCTCCTCTAGAACTGTGAATTAGGCGAATGATGCATGTGCTACATATGTCAACGGCAACGAAAGTGAAAATTTTAGCAAGCCATGGATTAAAGAAAAGATTTGCCATTGCCATTAAGGATCCATTCAATCGTAATGAAAACGAACAAAAGAAACACTAATACTTAGTATAATCTAACTTTATAAATAATGGGTGATGTCATATTTTAAGGCTCTATTTTTCTATGAAAGCAGAACATATTTTTTCAGTAATCTTAAACATGTGATCTGTATAGATAATTTCTGTCCGATAACCTAATAAATAAGGAAAGCAACCAGGATGTGTGAACATGATTAAACTTGATCATCCTATCGATTGTGTTCATTACAATATATTGCCGATGTAATCTTGGGTATCCAATTTATTCCTATAATGCTTCCTGTATCTATTAGGAATACTTTATACAGAGAATGATGAATGTAGTTGTTTGCAGAATGAATGGTATCATGACATCCGGTCCCGGTGATTTATGAGGTTTTAATGTCCTAATGGTCCAGGGTATCTTTTCCTCTGTGATAAGGTCATCCATAGTTGATTTACTTGTGTTGAAGTTGATGCTCTCATCTTCCTTATCAGTACTATAACAATCTGAAAAGTGTGTATCCATGAGCAATTCCAGATCGCGTTCGTGTCATCCGCACCGCACAGTATGCCTGGTGTTGTTGCATCTTTCGCTAAAAAGAAATCTCGATAATTCTGTGGGGCTAGAATTGTTCTCGCCCTGAAAGTCCCTTTAAACATTCCTATTAACTTTCTAAAGTCTGGAGGATTATGGCGTGTCTGGCCAACAGTATCAGTGTTTCGTTACAGAGACATCATAAATTTATATGCAACAAATGAAATCTATTTATACACATTATTTTAAATGGCTTAACTGTGACTGTGACAGCAATAGCGAATGCAATAGTTCATAAATAAATAAAATGTTTGTTATTTTATTTCAACGCTGCCCATCATCATCAAATTCATACACATCAATATTATCAACGTCATTGTCATAATCATTCTATGGAATCAACAGTATATATGGCTGTAACATTCAAATATTTTTATATATTATTCACGTGTATATTCACAAAGGTACACACACACATATATATATATATATAGCTATATGTATATGAATGAAATATTAGTATGTATTAGATTTAGTTGTTTATTTTTTTTTTCTTCTCGTTTCCTCTCTTTTTAACATCAACGTCAGCGACAATAAACAAACATGATAATCATGATAATGGGGATGGTGGTGATGATGGGGATGGGAATGGGGATGGGGATGATGACGGTGACGGTGACTATGTGAACTTTTCATGTGAAAACATTGACGTCACTAAACAAGTATGATGTGGATAGGGGGAGGCTGCACTTGCCTGCTTATTTGAGACTAGAGGCTGTGAGTTGATGGACGGTCGGTTCATCGACGTAGAGTGACATTGTTTTATTGTGTGTGTGTGTGTGTGTGTGTGCGTGTGTGTGTCTGTTATTTATATAAAACAACAAACAATAGAAAGCTCCAAATAGAGAATAAGTAACAAATAATTAAAAAAAAAAAAAAAAGAAAATTGAAGAAAATCAATTTATTCTCTGTTTTCTATCTCACATTTCATATGCATATCCATCCATTCATTCCATCAAATCATTTAAACACATTCATTCTTCATTCATTCATTTATTCCTGTGCTCAAAGATTTTGCTTATGTGTTAACATAAGTTTTTTACTTATCTATTTTGTTTGATGTATTGATCGTTATTGAAATTTTTTTATTTCCAATTCACTACACTTAATAAATATGTACAACCAACAGGCAACAGCAGTCAGTTAGTATAAGAAACTTTTGCCAACAGCAGTTAGTAAATAGAAGAAACTCTTGACAGTCCTGCCTCAATATATTTTAACTTAATTTAGTCCTTTCTGGATGCTTGCAATCAATATATGTATGTATGTATTGCAATTTACAAGATATGTATGTTTGTCCATGTGCATATTTATAATATATTTTATTATAGTTATTGTGACTTTCGGGGTTGGTGGTAATCTGTTGCATTGTCCGGACAAAACAGACCAAATCATGCCAGGCCAGACCAAATAACTTGCTTGCTTGCCATTCTGTCACTCTCTGTGTTCTTTACCTACCTCTCCTTAAGTTGTTATCGTTTGATCTTCATCACCATCTACACCACACCACCATCATTCATCTTTGGATCATCATCGGCGTCGTCATTGTCATCGGGTTTTTTGTCGTATGGGTCATCATCATTGTCGTCGTCATTGTCATTGTGTTTTTTGTCGTATTGAATGTCAACCATCATTGGCGCAGTGTGCATATATCATATAACCAACAAAAACAACAATAATAGCACACTTTATTGCTCTCTTGCATTTTCACACCTTCATCTTTCTGTTTCTGTTTTCTTCCCCCCCCCTTATGGTATTTTTATATTATGTATTATCAAGTATCTGAGCATGTGAGTGAGTGTGTGCAGGGTGTGTAGTTTAGTGTAGCGTAGTTTGTCTGTGGTGTGCTCAAATTACCTTTTACGTATATACCTATATAAAAGAAAAATAAAGTAGAAACCCTATGATAGTCATCGAATGTGCCCGATTATCGTATACCCTACAATCGCATCATATTCAAAAGAATATAGAATATTTAAAAGGAATGACTGCCTACAAAGTAAAAGTTAAAGTACAAGTCAATATGTTGACAAAATTGAGCACAAAGGTGTACAAATTTTGGGTAATTTTTAAGAGCATAACAAATGTGCAAAATTTATGCACGGGACTTTAAACATCCATATAGAAATGATGAGCATTATAGCGACTAATACCTATTGTCTCCCTGTTCAGTTCTATACAATTTTCATATCAATTTCAATCTCATATTCGTATAAATTTCAATCAGAGATTCCCCGATTCTTGGCAGAAATAATCTCTATAGATGCATACACTCTTCGACGATGCCGAATATGTAACACTCTTCACGCATCCCCTAGAACAGGTTTTTTGTATGGGAGCTATGCGATCTACTAATCCTAGGATCTCTTTACATGGTTGATGAATTTAAATTAGAAACATATTGTGTCCAAATTTCAAGATGATAGCACAAAACAGAAAAAAGTTTTTCTAATAAGAACATTAATTTGAGTATGAGGGTTTGTCTGTGAGGTACCCTTCTGATAATATAATTTTTATAATTTAAGTAGCTTACGTATATGGGTCAAACAATTCCAAATTTCAGTTTGATAGCAAAAACAAAAAAAAATAAATTTATGCGTATGGGGAATTAAAGGCTTCTTGCAAAATTTCAATAATCTGGCTCAAAAACTGAGGAACTAGTTTGCATACATGCAGACGAGACGGACATCAGTTGCTTACATCACATAATTGATGAGCTTAACAATGTTGTTTAAAATGCCATAAATTGGTGACGTTATAAGCATAGAAGTCGATAGCAAATCCTGCAACGTCCAACTCAAAAAATAGTCAATTGGAGTTTGAAACGTTCGTTATGATACTTATCAACGTCCTTCTCAAAGCTATCGCGTCCAATCATATCGGCTATGAATATGAAAGTGTGATCAATTTAGTTCGCCCGAGCACTTCGATGTTCTATTGTTTGCAAGTATGCAGTCAAATTCTTAAGTTTCCTACTGAAAAAATTACTAACTGACTTCAATGTACATATGTATATATTACATATCCGTACTGTTGGACAGAATGGACTTATTGCTACAACTAGATGATGTTTCTATCTTATATTTTATTTTCTTACTTTATCTCCAAAGAATGGAAAGTCCAATACAGGTCTTAATGGATTTCAAAATTGCTCACATACCAAGAAGCACTTGCTATATAATAGTATTGTAGTTGTATTAGAAGCTGTCAGTCAGACTATTATACTTGCAGTACCTCACTATTGGAGATATGTACATGCTAGTACATGTTGTGTAGAGACCGGAGCTTTGTTTTCTAGCGTACGTTAAATCCATGGTAGTCCAATACATTTTTCTATAATTTGATTTTGGGCTACATATGTCTGACCTTAATGTGGATCTTCTAACAAAGCTGCATCCAATCCAAACAAGGCAAAACTTTGAAACAAACTTGGTACTTAGGAACACAAATTTAATATACCTTCTATCTAACTATCTATCTATCCATCAATGTATTCGGATTTAATCAAAATTTTTCATTTTCTTCTTTCATTCCATTCATTCATTTGATAGTTTCTCAAGATCCTGAAGATTATTATCGTTTGGATCCAAAGAAATCAACAGCGGAAAATGCTTATGATATCTATAAAATGCTCTGCAGTCGTGATACACGCGACACAAAGCGTTTGTTCCTACTTAATGCATTGGCTTCACTTTGCTTGGCATCGTCGTCGTCATCATCCTCCTCATCAGCATCAGCATCTGCATCATTATCATCATCATCATCGAGCAATGCCGCTGGTCAAAGCAATTTACGTTTTACTACCGAAGAGTTATTTTATTGGTAAGTAAACAAAAAATGTCATTCAAAATTAAAAAATCAAGATAAACAACACATTTATACATACAAACTTATGTATCTATTTATTATTCTTTATTCCTCCTTTCTATATAGTTTGAGTGCATCGTTGGTTCATACATTTACCCAAGTACGTGCCGCTGCATTACGAACAATTCGCTATGTACTTGCCACACCGAAGGATATAAAAATTTTCAATTCAATGCAATTGCAACATTTACTTTGTCGTTCTATTGATCTAATGCTCAAGAATGATGATGAACGTGTCCAGGGACTCAAATTGGTAATTAAAATACAATATAGTAAATAAATAAAATTGAACTCAAATACTTTTTTTTTTGTTTTTTTAAATAGATACGCAAAATGCTTGCAATTTCACCTGAAGATATCAGTCCTGTAGTTGTCCGATGCCTGGTGTCTTTAGCAGATAGTGGCATGGAAGAAGGTGATAATCTACTACGCGCTTGCCTGGCTACACTCTCGGAATTTGCGGTATTAAATCCTACATTGCTCATTGTATGCGGTGGTGTAAGTTCAATTACACGCAATGTCCTCGAATGTCACAATCCGCGTATTGCTGAAAGTCTTTGTGGTGTTTTGCTTTATCTACTTGAATGGCCACAGACACGAAATATTTGTGGTGTTCGTTTGGATTGTCTTGCAGCACCATATTGTGACTTTACCTATAGACTGGGAATTATGGATAAAAATAAGTGAGATTTTATTAATAATGTTTGTGACTGTGACACCTATTTTGTTCTTAACTTATCTGATGAAATTAAATAAACGAATCTTCTTCTAGAGATGCACGCGAATTACGCTACACAAGTTGTCGTCTAGCTTTGCTCTCTGTATTACGCAGTTGGACTGGCACCCTTGAATTCTGTGATCCAAGTAAACCATCAGGCTTAAAAGCAATAGTCGACGCTTTATATTTAAATCAGATTGAAGTTAGAGTAAGTAACAATCATTAACCATCATCATTTATCATTGTTAACAAACAGAATTAATTTGAATTTCAGTTCACTACTTAAATTTATCTTTAGTTAAAAAATAAAATTGATCATATACTCTCATGGGCATAATAATAAGCGCATCCAGTGATATAATATTAAAACCAGAAAGAAGGATATGTTCGACTATCAACATCCTAGGATTACTGGATCGCATAGTTTCCATATAAAAACGTTTTCTATGGGATGCATGAAGAGCATCTTCGGCATAGTCAAAGATACCCTCCTTTCTGATTTTTAATTTAGAAATCATAAAAAAAATTTAAAAAAAAAGGTTTGCAGATAAGCTCTTGCTATTAGAGTAATATCCTACTTATAGATATGTTGTTGTAGCTATTTAGCAAGTATGATAGTCAGTCAAGATATTGAGAAAGTTATTATAAGTAGAGTCAGTACTATTGAGGATATGTAAAATCAATTAGATAATTAAAAACTTTTGATAACATCGACATTCTAATCATGACATGAAGATGCGTTTATTATTTTGCCCATGAGTGTACGATTATGTGTAGATCTTATGATGTATCCAATGCATTATTCCGTCATATTTTGTATATCAGATTCTATGTCAGGGTTTTATAAACACGGAACCCATTCGGAATTCAAAAATTTTAATGAGGAGCACTAAATTTTATCATGCACATCTATTTATTTTTTATAATCAATAAATCTTTTAATAATCTTTTCTCATTAAGGACTAAGACTTATTCTTATTATACTCTTTTATTATTTTGTATTTATAGAAAGCAATATTGGATTTGCTATATGAACTTTTGGGTCTTCCACAACCTGCATGGACCGATGATTATGCGGTTGCCTTGCAGACGGTCGATCCGTCTGATTTTCAGGATTCTTGGCTTCTAAGCAATGGTTTTGTGGCAGCGGAAGGTCGTTCCATATTACCCAGTTTAGCGGCACGTGCACCCAATGTTATTGAGCAACATTTGGCTCTGCTCTTGTACTGTTTTTTAGAGACTGGTCTACTTAATGCGCTTGTCGAAGTGATTGTATCTAGCGATCAACATGTTTCAATTCGTACAACTGTTCTGATTGCAAAAATTATGCATTTAATGCATACACATTTGCCAGCAGATATATGCAGTACGAGTCCGGCTTTGCCGACACTAATCTCGCATGCTACTCAGGGTAATCAGCAGGCAACTGCTGCAATTTCAGCTTTACAAACCTACCAAAAGATGCTGCGCCAACGACCGGCATCGTGTAGCTTGTTTTTGGATAGTATTATACAGGGTGGCGGTAAGGATTTTAAACTAAATAAATCTCATAACTTACACATAATATAAATATTGTTATAGCTCTGGTACAAACGCGTCTCTTTCGACGTGATATCAATGCTCAGGAATACGCAATTGCGGGCAACAATTTACAGACTGCAGGCACTTCGCCAACAATTCAACAACTAGGAGGAGGAGGATTAGGCAATGTTACTAACACCGGTGGAACAATTGATCGACAACGTCTTGATTCAGTTTCGTCAAGTGATGAATCTATGTCACAATCATCCTCATCAATAAGATCTAGTTTTCGTCTTAAACGAAAGTTTTTACCATTTTTCGATAATATGCGTTCCTTGAATCGCCTCATCAAAGACTCAAATGTGTTATCCTTACCAGATGGGAATTCATGGGAATGGGAAGTGGTTACCACCATTATGAGAGTGAGTCACCTAATGTTATTAACATGAATATATATAGTATTGTACTCATATATGTATTTGCTTTTCTAGTCGAATTTAATACGTAAAATGGATGATACGACGGGAAAGTTCCTAAAACGTTTAGTTGAGTACTTTAAGCCAAGCAGCAATCGCTTTTCACATCAAGATTTAGTTCATGGTCATGCAATGCCTGCTTATGTATCAGCTGGTCTTGATTTAATGGATGTATTATTAAATGGAAGTGATCTGGAGTCAATGCGACTCATTACAGATCTTTTCTCGGACATTAGTCAACATTTAATGATGGTGACCACATCGAATCGTGCCCATGATTGCCTCTTTAGTCCACAACACATGAATAATACAATGTGTCAACAGTATTTCCTTTTCATTGGACGCATGTGTCGCATTAAGAAGGGCATCATTATATTAACGAACACAGGAGTTTTTGTACAGTAAGTAGACTTGAGTTCGCTTTCTTAAATAGATTTGATAATAATATTTTGTTATATTTACAGACTTGGTACACTTGTGCGGAATACAGATCATGTTTGTTATGTTAAACTAATTGTATCTGGCTTGCATTACTCAGGGGAATCAGTTGAGCCACGTAAGGTATTAGAAAAAGCTCTGACAACGGCCAAAACACGAACGGGTCGCCTATATGCAACACAGTTCCTAGCTGTCCTATTGCGTGCTCGCCTACCCAATTTCGAAGTTTGGGGCATACCAATGATAATACAGCAAACAAAGGATTCCGATCGTAGTGTTGTCCTTGCCGCCATGGATGTGTTGGAAGAGGCTTGTCATGAAAAATACTATCTTGAAGAGATTGTCAGCTTGTGGCCGAATTTAAAGGCTTTGGGTGATGTTGGACGTTTACTTATGGCACGCTATTATTCATTATCACGTGGTCTTAACAATAGAAAAGCTAAAATCAAAGAAGAAATCGAATATTGGCGAAATGGCTACAATAAAAGGCAAGTAACTGATTCAAATCAGAAATAAGGTCTTTTCAAATAAATATTTTACTTTTGTGAAATATATTTTGAGATTAGATTCGAGAATAAGAAACCCCATAATTATAACTCCACTTCTGAAATTCAGGTATTCATTAAGATTTCCAAGATTTTCTTCAGTGATAAATCTGAAATAAAAGAGGAGTCTGGTCCAAATTAAACTATAAAATTGGCATAGAAAATGCTCTGTCTGCTGTTTGCTTTTCTTTGTAAAAAAATCTTCATTGACTGATGACATTCAGATACTTTATGGATAATTTTCCAAGTTTTTTTACATTATCTCTTGAATTATTTTACGAGATCTAGAAGGCATGATGAAAGTTTCTGATATTGGTGCGTTTTACCTTTAGTCTCATTTGTAATATTAAGCAGCTGTCACAGACTAGTTTCGATTTGATCCCGAAAACGCTGAAGCCGCTTGTATGACAATGAATCCTAGTTATCATAGTGAATGTGGATGTGACTGTTAGGAAAACAACATTCTCAATTTCTTCTCTTAGGCATGAATTTCGATTTCAAAGTGACTAAGTTCTCTTAACGCATAGTTCTGAATAAGCGTCTTCTGGGTCTCTGCCCATGCAATCCTACTTCACCACATTAATATCCGTTTTTGTACCATTTGTGTGTCATACATGTGCTCCATAAAATTCTTTGGCTTTGGTCTTATCTGTTCCCAGTTTACCACATGAATGTAGGCATAGAATAATGATTATTGATATGTATTATTTATAGAACATTGATTATTTTTCATTATCTAAGATGAGCTTTACCATAAATACTTAGCATTACTTCCTTCTTTATAAAAAAAAAAAAATGGATTGGATGGCGGTAAATTTAATAGGATATCAAGCACAACTGTTGGAGCCATGAAAACACATGACTTTTGTTTACACAAGCCAGCAAGTCTTTGCACTCTGACATTTGAACTTTGATTGAGGTGTATATATATATATATATGTATTTGTTAAATTTTTTTCATCAGACAACTTTAGCCATAACAAGTCAAATGACACACTTAATAACATTTTCGGGTTCAGTTCAGTTCCCAGTTTTCAATTTCATAGAACTGAGTTTCAGTATTTTCAAATTTTATCTCATGACTACAATCGGACAAAGATGACTCTTCTATAATGAACCCGTTGGGGATATTAAATTACTTCATAAAAGAGAAGTCTTCGTTGTAGTAGGAGTGGCGCGTTCATTACAGTAAGTCCGACTACATATTTTCTACATATTTCTGTCACAGTCAAAGCAATTGTTGGCTTGGTCAATAGCTGAAGAAGCATCCTATACTCTTATCAAAAACAGTTTGTAAAAATAAAATAAAAAAAATACAAATAAAAATTTAATGCCCTCCTTGTGAAATATTTTTTGTCCTCTGGAAATATCATCAAAATAGGAGTCTATAGTGAACCTACATACCTACAATACTTACCACATATATCCATTTATATATATACAATGTATATACTTAGATATATATATATATATATATATATATATATATATATATATATACATACTAGCATAGCACGGCGTGTGT
>JBANCV010000286.1:0-50526 GCA_037040105.1 Amiota albilabris
GTCTTAAACTTCATCATTTCCATGATGAATGGACTGATAGTCTTGGTACTTATGTGAGAAGTTTGTAAAAAATTAAAACCAAAAACCACATCAAAATATTGTGGTCATTGGCCATATGTTTGGTTATCATATATATATATATTATTGAGCTGCAGCTCATGTCTGATGTCTGTCTGTCGGATTATAATAATTCGATTCGATTATAAGTATGTAGATACTAGCATTATATGAAAGGCATATAATTAAGAGAAACCAAATTTAACCGAACAAGACTCAAATTGTTGTACTAAGAATCGAAGAAGCGTCGCTAATTTGTTATTCTGATCAGATCAGATCGGTCATAGTCATACATTTTATGCATATTATATGTAAGATTACAGCTACAATATTTTGATAAATAACAATTTCGTAACACGAACTCCAAACAAATAGTTTTTCTACTCTTTACACAGTGAATAGTATGTATTATAAAGTTTGTAACGCACAGAAGAAGACATCGGAGACCCCATAAATATTATAGATCACGATTTGATTTAGCCATGTCCGTATGTGTGTATGCAAACTAATCCCACAGGTTTTCCATGAAGTTTTCTTTTGACCAGACGCTGTATATTCTTTTTCTAGGATATTCTTGTTAGAAAAACATTTTTTGTTTTATCGAACTAAAATTTGGATACTATAACTGCCTGACACATATTCAACATCCATATAAATTTCAAGATCCTAGGATTACTGGAGCCAGCCATGTAACTGATAAATGACCCAAAGATTACTGGATCGCACAGCTCCCATAAAAGACCGTCTTTCAAATGCAGTATGCATGCTGACTCTACCCTAAGCATTAATCAAGTCAATAAAGTAATAATGTCTGTATGCTCAATCACAGGAGCTCAGGCGAAAATGTTTTCTAGATAATGCATGAAGAGGATTACAACTTCAGCATAGCCGAAGATAACAATATTTTATGTTTCCTTTTATGATTTTCTAAACAGATCAAAAACAAAAAAGCGCCATACAAAAAAAAAAAAAAAAATGCATGTAAATGTTGTCTCGTATGCGTGTTTACATATAATCGTATATATTAAATTAAAAAAAAATATTCATATAGACATACATATATCAATATTATTTATAAATTTTTAAAGGATACCAAAAAAAAAAAAGCTTTAACACAGGCAACAGAGCGCTATGAATGACCATTCATCATGCAACCAATAGTGGTTTAACCATCGATCGATTGATCAATTTCGGTTGGTCGCACAATTGAATGGCATCATTAGCAGCAACATTATTATCATTTATAAACATTCATTTAACATCAATAAACACATTTAATCTAAAAGTCAATTTCATCTCTTCATCTTCATGTTCAGCTTCAGTTTCATCATTATCAGTATGCATATCATTATCTTTTTATAAATATGTGTATTTGGTGTATTATTTATTTATATTTATTCATAAATTGGGTATGGAATTTTCGGAATTTTTCCATCATTTCTTTAAGTAATGCAGTCTGTGGTAGAATTGTGCTGCGGAAATGATAGGTGCCAGGCTTTTGGCCAAAACCACTACCGGGAACAATGCAAATGCCTTTAAAATAAAAACAATACAATTTGATATCATTTTAAATATAGTACAAATTATGAGCAGAATAAATTACCAGAGCTTTCAAGTAACTCGAAACAATAGAAGGCATCTGGTGCCATATTTTTAGCTTTTGCTGCCTCAATTGCCTTTGGCGGTATCTCAATCTGTGGAAACACATACATGGCACCTTGCACTGGATTCACTTTATAACCTTCAAATTTGCTTAGGGTATTATAGACAAGTTCAGCGCGTTCCTTAAGGGCATTAATTGTTGCGTTCTTCTCCGAAATAAATTGCTCATATGATGGCTCACCAGGTTGAGGGTGATTGACCTAATCAAATTTAAACAATACACTTATGTATGATATATATATATTTATTGTATTTACCAATGCACTAACGGCCACTTGTCCAGCGGTGGTGCTGCATAATGCTGCGGTTATTGATTTTGTCAAAATGGCCTTCACTTGTGGACACATATTAATGACTTCCATGTAACCACCGCGTATGCCACATTCACCCAAATAACCCTTGGATGTTGATAGAAAACTTACTAGCTCTTGGCTTCTGTAGGGTTCACCCATTTCATGCATGACCTTCTTGAATGAATAGAACTTTGAGTTCTTATCGTAAACATTTTCCTGATACACTTCATCAGCCATCAAAAGCAACTTTTTGTCATGGGCGAATTTAACAATGTCAACAATATTTTCACGTGTCAACACTTGTCCAGTGGGATTACCAGGATTAATGACAGCCAAAGCACGTGGATTGCAATGGTTTTTGCTCTCATCGTAGGCACGCTGCAATTCCTTAAGATTAAGACTCCAGCCAGTCTCTTCCTCAAGATAGTAATCAATTTTAACCATTCCATATTCAGAAATTGTTGCCGAATACAAAGGATATTGTGGTATGGGCACCATAATACCGGCGTTT
The DNA here is from genome assembly GCA_037040105.1 of Amiota albilabris. Classification (NCBI taxonomy): domain Eukaryota; kingdom Metazoa; phylum Arthropoda; class Insecta; order Diptera; family Drosophilidae; genus Amiota; species Amiota albilabris. The sequence goes on from JBANCV010000286.1 coordinate 2,524, forward strand.
TTATTATCTTGACTACAACTGAAAAATCATAAACACAATTTTTATTCATACATTCATAAATATAATTTGATAACAATTTGTTTTTTTTTTTTATGCTACTCACTTTAATAGAGCCAAGATACTCTTAACGCCAGGCGTTGCTCCAGCTGTCAAGTAGATATTTTGCCAATCGCTTGGCACACCATCACGTCGTTCAATAAATGATGCAACCTGACGGCGTACAATCTCAAGACCAGCTGAATCAGTATAAGAACCAACGGAACTTCCAGAACATGCTTTAAGTATATCTCTTGCACGTGATTTGGCATCTTCTGGATAATCAGGAGAATCAAGTAAACGTGGCTCAATAGTCAGTGCCAAGAGCTGCAAGCAAAATACATTTTATAAGTAGAATTCTATTTGAATTTCTTTAAAAGAGAATAGAATAGAAAATATTTTTGTGCCACAAGTCAATAAATACAACAATTTATATGACAATGACAAGTCCTTGAGCATCAATTAAAATTGAGTTAATAAATATAAATTGCATTGCAAAATGCAGCAATGACCTTCTTTTCTTTACCCTTCTGTACTGTACTGTATAACAGAACAATCAAATTATGTATACATACAAATTTAATCAAACTGAATTTAAGCTCTGTTACTTTATTTAAAAGAAAAAGGCACAACAATATTTTTCCATATCCTATTCTCTTCACATCACATTGTAATAAACAAAATTGTTTCTTACTTGGCGCAAAAAGGTGACTGGTGGCTGCCCCATAGCATGGCAATCTCCAATGTTGGCACGTATAACGCGATCGAATGGATACTTGACACCCTAAAAAAAAAAAAGACAATGTAATTAAATGAATAAATTGACATCAGTTTAAATTGTTTAAAATTGTAAAATATGCAAATTATAAACACATACTTAGATTAAGTGATACATGATAAAATTACATATAGGTACACCAGAAAGAATGGTATCTTCGACTGTGCCGCAGATGTAATACTCTTCACGCAGCCCCTAGAAAATGTTTTTTGTATGGGAGCTATGCGATCCAGTAATGCTAGGATCTTGAAATTTGCATGGTAGATGCATGTGGATCAGAAACATATTGTGTCCCAATTTCAAATAGAAAGCTTCGTACAAAATTTCAGCTCTCTAGCTCAAAAACTGAAGGACTAGGTGATCAAGAATATATATGCTTTCTGGCGTCTACGATGACTCTTTCTTTGCATAACAAACTTCATGACAAACATAATACTATTTATACAATATGATATAAGAAAATATCAATGTGATGGTAAAGGAAATCATCAAGAAGATAGTTTAAATTACAATATATTTAACTAAAAACATTTTAAATAATAGATACTCCTAATTAAGTATTACTTATAATTAGTTCATTTATTTAGAGTTACTCATCAAAGTCACTGAATTCTGATTTGATACAATTGGCATATGACATACACATATGAATATCAGTTGAACTCACAAAAACAAACAAAAAATAAAAAATAAATATATGGATAGTAAGACAGATTGGTAATGAATTAAGTTTGATTCATATAAAAACACCATTAAGGATACCAAGATTAACGATTACTAAAGTCATTTGGTCATTTGAAATCCAGAATAGAAACATAACATACACACATTTTTTATTCATGTTGGGTAAAGATCAAATCAATTGATTAAATGCATATATGTAAAATTGTACATTACACTATTACCTATAAAAATATGTTAATTTAATAATAGATAGAACAGATCAGATCAGTTAAGGAAAGTATTGGGGGAGTTAGGTTTAGAAATTCTAATTTTATCAACAGAAAATGATTAAAGTAATAATGTCAATTGACATTTGAAAATTCATTTACATTAAAATAACATTCATGTATCCTTGAATACTGTAGGATATATAAATCTTTAATATCATATGTGATAAATCATCCAAAAAACAATACTTTATTAAACATAGGAGAAACTTTCTCGTCCCTCCCTTCACATTATCTACATAATTCGGATGACGTTAGTAACTTTACCAAAAGCCACATCCTTATAAAAAAATTTACTATCAATTTGACAATCATCTTACATCCTATTTGGATAGTCCGATATTCCAATTACACAGATCCAAATATTGACTATATGTTCGTGTACCTCTACGAAATGACGCTTTCTGACTTGTGGAACAACTCAAGATCAGAACTTCTAACACGTCGGTAAACATACATAAATCTGCTCAATCTGTTTATATAAATTTATGAATCAGCATACCTATGTTGTGATGTTTTTTTAAGATTGACCAGTATCACTTAATTTAAGGACACATACACATACATAAATATATAAAAATAATATTGTAAATGTACGTTCAAAATGACATACAATAGAATAAGTACGTGGGTCTTAGATGTTACTCAATCCAAAACACCAATAAATTCGTTCGATTCGTTTGTTTGTTTACAGGTTAATAGCATAAGTATGTACTTCATTTCGTTGGTAAACATGTAGAAATAAAAAATCAAAAATATCGGAAAGTCTTCGAAGTCTTGTGGAAACTTATGACAAGCAAGTTTTCAATGATTCAAAAATGGTGATTTTGAAGTCTTTGACAAAGACGTCGATTTGTAAGGATATACACAGACACAAAAAAAATTGATGGCAGAGCAATTATATGTCAATCAGAAAACAGTTTCCGATTACCTGAGAGCCATGAAAAAAGATACAAAAGTTTGGAAAATGGGTTTCACACGAACTGAGTAAAGCGATGGCTTCATCAACACTACGTGTACTACGAACTTCTGGTGAAACAATTAATACCAAACGCTACGGGTTGCATATGATCGAAAAAAGACCAGAATGAGACAGGAGAAATGACAAAGTTATTTTGAAGCATGGCAAACTGGTCAAAGACATCAATTCCAGCTTTGATTGGGAACTCTTACCCCACCTGTTGTATTTATCAGATTTGACTCCTTCAAAACAGCGTTTCACAACATTTGATGAAGAGGAAGAATAGCTGTGTGAATGGATGTTGATAAAGGTTGAAACTATGTTTTTGAAATGACATCCATTAAAAGCCTGAAAGATGGATAAAATGTGTGGAAAGCGAGGGCTAGAACATACTTCTTTCATGCTAGTTTAGATGTAGTATACAATTGTTTTACAGTATGAGCAAATAAGATTAATATGTTAAATGAAAAATATTATATAGTACAATAAATTAATCTAGATTCTAGACAATTGATTGCATTTTAATATGCATTCATACACATATATTTATATATACATATATATATATATATATATATATATATTCAGCTTATATATACATATGTATACGGTATGCATAACGTAGTATACTGTATAAGTACTTATAGTATAAATTTGTGGATATGACAATGGAAAAGTCAAGAAAACACACACACATACAAGTGGTTCAAATCAAATCGTAGGCGATAATCAACAATAAAATTTTTCTATTTGTTCTCTTAATATTATTGTTTTTTTTTTTTAATGGAGATAAAACGAATATCAATAATAATAATAATAATAATAATAATAATAATAAACAAGATACTCGTATACTTTAGAAAAAAAGAGAGTAAGTACATACATACGAGTTCTACATAAGTGAGTGCAAGAATGTTGATTTAATTCCATTCTCATTAGATATTTTTGCTAGTTAATGAATTTATTATTTATTTATTTGCTTCATTTCGCTTATCGACAAATTTGCCAGAATTAAAAAAGAAGCGATTACAAAATTTCTTTTCATTTTACGCTGATAAAAGTATCTATGTACTAACAAATACTCTGTATAATAAATACGTAAGCACCAACACCATTTCATTTGACTTTATTATTGTTATTACTGTTATTATTTTCTATAATTAAGTGCAAATAAATAACAACAAAATATCAGAGAGACAGAGAGAGAAAAGAAATACAACAATTTTTTTAGGTGGAACAAATAAGTGAATATAAGCAGAAGAAAAATGAAATAAAATTTTGTTTTGTTGCCAACTGTACTAAGTACAATCATATGTGATAATGAGCACTTTCTCAATAAAAAAATCATATGATGCCAAAACAAATGTACCCATTATACTAGTACAAATGCTACTCCTAATAGCAATACTATAATACGAGTATAATAATAATGATGAGCAATATTAATCACAAACAAATAATTATTGATCATAGATCTATAGAAATCTATAAGTATTTCCTTGCTGGGAATTAAATTTTGCTGATTCTGCTGATTGACTATACACCCTGATACACCATTTACATTCCATTTGTTTGTTGGTTCTCTGATAAAGAGTATACTTCTGATATATCATTAATCTTATTTTGTATACTTGACAACAGATATCTATAATGATAAATCCTTTAATTTTAGTTACAAGTACAATTTAATTAAACGGTCGCTTGAAGTCTTTTCTTAAAACATACAAAGGGTATAACTACAAGTATTCGTTCAATAAGTCCTTAGAAAACTTGACAAATGGCTCTCGATAACTTTTTTTCTTTTTAAGTTTAATCCATCACTAATCAGCTGTTGAATAATATCGACCACATGATTCATTTTTATTGTGAATTGAAGCAATATACTTTTGTGTATTCACGCTTTCCGGTCGGGTCGCAATCCTGATGAATTTCTACTTCGATACTTAACTGTAGACGAAATATGGATATATAACTATACTTCAGATACAAAGGAACAATCAAAACAGTGGATTTTTGAAGGCGAACGTGCTCGAAAGAAGGCGAAGATGGCATGGCCAGGGTTTTTTTTGTATGCACAAGTGACCATCTAGACTGATTACTTGCAAAAAGCGTGAACAATAACTGGAGACTATTATGCGACGTTATTGGACCGTTTGAGCAAAGAAATCAAGATAAAACGTCTTCTTTTAAACAGATCCTGTTTCATTCCGGCGCACTTTTGATGGCCGAAATCATGGAATTAAAATTCAAATCCACCGTATTTATCATATTTTGCCCCCAGTAACTACTACATTTTACTCCCACATTAAAAAAAAAAAAAAAAAATGGTTCGCAGGAACGAGGATTTCATCACTAAAATAAAAGCTTATTTTAAGAAACTTCTTACACCCTAAATTTTTGACGGTTCAAAAAATATTGGAAAAGTATCTGAAGATTATACATATTAAAATATAAAAAGAAAACATTAGGAAAAAAAAAAGTGTTTCTATCTTTTTTTAAAAACTTGTTGATCGACCCACATACATTACATGTTTAGCTAAGAAATTCAAGAACTGTTCCCATTTAGAAATGGTTTATATGGCAGCAATATCCAATAGAGGCCTAACCGGATTTATGCTAGGATATATCATATCTATTTTTTTTTTTTTAAGAGTTTTGTTTCTTTTACTTAAGAAAATGCAAATGCTTTCAAGGAACTGTGTTTGACCCATATACAAAAGACACTACAATTTCAAGACCAAGACGGACTATCAGCAAGGGTACCTCCCATACAAACGCTTTCTTAAATTCATGCTCTTATTAGAAAAACTTTTTTGCTTTTTATGCTATCATCTTGAAATTAGACCACAATGAGTTGGTGATTTATATTCATCAACCATGTAAATTTCAATAGCCTAGGATTACTGGATCGTATAGATCCCATACAAAAAAACGTTTTCTAGGGGCTGCATAAAGAGTATTACATCTTCGGCATAGTCGAAGATACCCTTCTTTCTGGTTCAAATTGCATTTCCATAGCTCATAGTTGACATTAAATCGAGCAGATGTTTACTAAAAGTTCATAGAACTGTAGATTGTAAGTAAGGGGAAAACAAAATATTCAAAGAACAGGACAAAATTCAAAATTTTGCGCATTCTTTGAAACTGTGCAAACAGCTGAATGCATATTTATATTATAGATAGATTATAGATATATACCTCAATATTCTATGGACAATCACTTGGCATATAGCCAGAGTTAAATAAAAATTGAAAGAGTTTTATAAAACAACACTTCTCTAAAATATGCAAATATTCACATATTTACAATTAAGAATATATGAATATTCATCCATCTATCTAGATACTTATTGTATATCTTATATTTTTTAATATACATATAAGTAATATGTGTAGACACAGAGATGATGATGATGATGCAGTCACTATATGTATTTTGAATTCACTTGTTTCACACGACAAAAGTAATGTGACTTGCCATACTTATGACAAAAAACAAGAACAAAAATCAAACAAAAACCAAACCAAACCAAACAAAAAACAAAAGAACAAATAGTGAGAAATACACAAATATATATATATATATATATATATATATATATAATTATATATATGTGTATATCAAAACATACATACATATATTACATTATTATATAGTGATTGGGGGAAATCATCTGATGTTGAAGAAAGTTAAAAAGAGGAAACACAAAATGAATTGAATTCAATTGAATTTAGCACAAAACACAAAGCAGCAGTGCATGATGCATCCTCATACATAGATACGTATACAAATATCATTGTATATTATAATATGCATATATATAAAATTTTTATACAATATTCTGATGCTGATTTTGATGATGTTGATGGCGGCGATTCCACCATGAACATGAAAACGAGGATCAACATCAAGTTCAATGTGCTCTTGAATATGTACATATTATATTTGATATTTTTTTTATACATTATTGTTTTGAATTGTATTGTGTTATATGATGTGTTGGTTGTGAGGCCAACATGTGTCAATGGCATGGAAATAAAAACTGAAAGAATAGAAAAATTGTATAGTATGGTATTTACAGACCCCTCTCTAATTTTATGTTAACTAAGCTGCTCGAAGTTGTCGGACGGTTGGACAAATGTGCTTTGCTTGTGCCTTTATAAACCTTTGACATCTGTACGAAAGTATGCACATATAGTATAGTAATACTCTAAATATATGCTGAGACTTCTTTTTTTTGTGCGCATGTGTGGTTACATATAAAAGGCAAAGGAACTCAGCGGGAACTCAAATCTTGTTCAATATATCAAATGTAAACTAAGTATATATACATACATATACAAGAGGATAAAACAAAGGACACAACAAATCAAAAGTTATGCTATGCTTCTTTATGTTAAATATGTGTGTACTTAATACAAATACTTATTATGTAATGACGACGTTCATATTTCATGTTTAAGGATTTTTGTTAACACAAGCACAGTTCATTGTGAAGGACGTTTAATGAACTTGACATTGCCAAGCCAGTAGAGAGACACAGATACACAAATTATAAGTATACAAAAGATATAGTTCAGTTCAGTATCTCAAAAGATGATGATGAATGATGGATATTTATTAAATGATTCTTGGAATACTTTTTGTTGGTTTTTTATTTTTGAAATATCAATAAAAAGTTTTATTTACAAAATAAGTCTCAGTGCAACAAATTTTACATTTACTTGTAAATAATTATAACACAAAAAGAAATACATACATAAGTACATATGTATGTAGTATTTTAATTACAATTGAATTTCATGACATAGAAATTGACTGAGTGAATGCATGGCTAACTAATTAAGTGACTGTTTTGACCCTGTGTTGTACTTTTACTAGAACAATAACAATAGCAATAACAAATGATCAAAATATGTACATACATATGTGTGAATATGAATGGAAGTGGAGGGTGTGTCAAAACAGAGCAAAATAAATAACGAATGAAGTGAGATACTCGTACAAAGGTATCTGAGTATATACGATATTTTAAAACCAGAAAGAAAAAAAAAATATGCGCTTTGCAAAACCAAGTGAAGTACAACAAACAACATACACATAGATATGTAGATACATATATAGACATAAAAACACTTGAGAGAAACTTTTAAGCTGCCGCTATTTCTGTTAATTAGATACGCAGTTTGTACAGACCAGCAAAGAATTGAAAGATAAGAAAACAAACTGACAACTGACAGACACATATGTACCTATGTAGATGGATACATGGAGGGACAGAGGAGATATATGAAGAAAAATATACTCTCGATTTGGATTTATGGATTCATTAATTCTATTCATTCTATCTACTTATAAAACCGGTTTAAATTTGGTAATCACAAAACACAATATATGTGAAGTACATTTTAAGCTCTTGTTTTTCAATACAATATCTATCTATCTTTCTATCTATCTATCTATCTATATATATATATATTTATATATATACAACACATTTGCAGAATGTATGACCTTCATATACTACTTGCATCCCTTACTTGTAGCAGACCGGAAACTTGTGTGTATCTCTCTACAAGTGTTCGTTCGTTTCCTTTCATTCTGCATCGTCGCAAATGATATGTATTATAATAATCCTTTTGTTTCACTATAGAAAGAAAGAAATCTCTTTTACTCTTACCTTTTGCAAATCCTTTTCAATTTCACCGGCACGTATAACCAAAGGTCCACGCACAGCGTATTCCATGATAATATAGTTGGGATTGATGTTCTCCAAAGCAAGACATTTCGATGGCATTTCGGCAACTTTAGCTAGAGTTGAATAGGTTGCTGGTGCAGATGTTTCTGATGATGATGCAGACGACAATGATGACGGTGCAGAAGAATTCGAATTAAATAACAAAGGATTGGATGATGACGACGACGAAGCGTACCGAACGTTTAACGGCAATGAGTAATGTTGCCTACCGTACGCGTTCAATGCTTCAGCTTGACTGCGGCGTGATGTCGTTGTTCGTAGCTTTTGAGTGCTGCTGCTGCTGCTGCTGTTGCCGCTATTGCTGTTATATACAAATGATTTCCAGCGGCGTATAACAACATTTGGTGTTATTTTACATTGTTGTTCTTGTCTCTGCTGTTGCTGTGGTTGGGATTGTACTTGGATTGGCACCCTTACCGATGACGTTGACATCGATGCGGCGGTAGCATTCGCAGCGCGCTGTAATAGGCGGCTCATTTTCGTTCTTATACTTCTCGTCTTATACGCTCTCCAAATTACACTTGTTGTTGTTGTATTGGATTGTATTGTTTTGTATTTGCTTTTGCCTGCTTATGTTCTTAAAGTTATACTGTATAATTTGTTGTCGCTGTTGTTGTTGTTGTTGTTGTTGTTTTTGTTGTAGTCCTTTCCTTCTTAGCTTTGCCTTGTTTTGAGGAGCTTTTAGCTTTGTAATTGTTACTGTAAAGAAAACAACAAAACATAATAGAGAGTAAGTCAATTATTGAGAGAGCAAAAGAGAGATAGAGAGCGAATAAAAGCACGCGCATATCTTCATGACAGTGAGAAAAAGCTGAGCAAGAGGCATCAGGCCCAAGTCCAGACCAAGAGACCATGATTACAAAAAAGGAATATAAGAAATTGAAGGTATGTAAAAGCATAATAATAATAAAAATAAAAAAAACAAAAATAGAATTATATGTATTGGAATGCAGACAACATGAAATGTTTTAAGAATCGTAACAGTACTCTCAGTACCGTACACCGCTACTTTTCAAAATTTACATATTCTTAGACCTATTTCAAAGCCTCTCTCTCTCTTTAAGTGTGAGAAATATGAGCATACTCATGAAAAATGCTATGAAAATATGTATATAAACTGGACACAAAGCTCACGAAATAAAGTTCTCTGCTCAATTGTGTCTACCCCGAGATAGAAAACAGCAAATTGTGTTTAATCGCGGAACACCCAACAACAAAATTACACACAATTTGTTGTTGCATATCCCGAGATTTGAAAATGATGAGAGAGCTCTTTTTTATGTGTGCGATTTGTCAATTCTATACAATATTCATAGTCAGTATTGAATATTTTCAGGGTTGGCAAAAGTATGGCAGTGCTGGAAAATTAACGGTCATTTCCGGTTGGAAACTGTTATATTCGACAGACTCACAACTTTCTTCTTTTCTTTCAAACCAAAACAAAAAACATCTAATCATGACCCAAATTATAAACAAAGAAAAAAGCTAATTTGAAATTGTACAATTTTTCTTGATATTTCAGTAAATACCTAGCTGAAATGAAAAAGGGAGTTGCAAAAACTATTTGTATACCCATCATCATGTATATTTTGTTTGAATTTAGTCAACGTGCGCGCAAACGTTCCATTTTTTAGTTTAATTCCTAATGTCTTCTTAACAGTTAAGACCTGACAATGATCTGATCGATATAAATATCTCAGAATCAATTATTAAATAAATTCTCTTAAAAATTCTGAACTCTTCAATACACAAGTTCACGATTGCCTTACAAACAAACATCAGACCATAGTTATAGTACTTCTATATCATATAGTGTATTAAAAAAGAGCGCAAAAAATGACCCAATTGGAACAAATGTGGTGATAAAAATGCCCTATAATTACTATTCCATTTCATTTGTATCACTTATCTCAATAAGCGAGGGGAATATACACACAATAAATGATTATAAAATATGCTTATCAATTAGCGTGAAATATATACAATATACATATGTATGTATGTATAAATTGGGTTTGGGTACTCAAGTTTAAACCGGTTCATCATTTATGTACTAACCTAGTATACCTGTGTATATGTATAAGATACAATATTCATAATCTTAAAAAGGTTTAAATCTACAAAACTAAGTACAACAATATTTGATTATAAATAATACCAGCAAAGCTTTGACCTTTTGCTTTTGAAATTTCTGAAAAATAAATCTTACTAAATATTGTTTTTCGCATTTTGCTTTAATTAAAACTAAAAACAAATTAGCAACGCATTTGGGCGATCTGATTAGATACAGGTAGATTGATTATAAAAAAAAACTGATAAGATACTGAAATTACAACATCATAAATATTCTATATACATGTTTGCACATTTTTAAGTTTTTTCGATCATTTCAAAACAAAAAATTTTAAAGCTAAGATGGATGGATGATATTGCCAGACTAACAAGCTTAGTTTAAGCTGTTTGCTTTTTTATATAGTACATACAACTTGATATTCGATTTAGAAAATAAAAAGCTGCAAGAAAGCTTTGCTAGCATTGACACAAACCATTTTATTGATACCTTTTACCAAATGTGAATGAGCAACCCCACTATCACTTTTCTAAGGTGTTTGTAACACATCATCAAATGGGTCCATGGAAACCTCACTTAAAACATGTTTCACAAATATACTTCATCTTTCAGTCTATGTCAGTAGAATTCACTCCACAGATTACTGGGAGGAATTAGATTACATTATGCTATGTTTCAAGATCAGTCGCAATATGAACAAATGATTTTCAAGATTCCAGTTTGCGATTTCAATCAATAATCTATTCTAAACATATAGAAATGTATACATAATCTCTTTGTTTGTATAAAATGTATTTTATCTTTAGTGGAACACTTACAAATAAGAATCAAATTACATACAAAGCTTCAAAAATCTTTCTTATCATTTATGTACGAGTACATACCTATGTTTTTAAAAGTTCAAAGTCTAATTACTGCAGAATTGAAATCACTGATTATACATTTGTATGTATAATATTATTACATATGAATTTGAAAGATCTTTAAAATGTATCGACGATTCTTTTTCTCACGTTGATCATTATTATGCGTATTTTATAAGATTTGATTTCTCACTCTCTGAATATAATTGCAAGCAATTACTTGATTATATATTGTAACAAATATAAATTATATCCATAAATGGGTACAAGGTTTTATTTATTATGTGCACAAATTGTTTGGTCAATTGCATTTTATAAGTCACAATATTATAAAATTTATATTTCTTGTGCACGAGTTATTTATAGATGAATTGAATTCTAGAAAAATTTATACATAGTTTGGTTTATATTTCGCATGCTTCAATATTTCAATTAAATATTCTAGTCATGAAATTGGATCAGCGGATCTTTTAAGGCAATGGATCTTTTAAAGATATTGAAAAAGAAAGAAAGGCCTCAACGACACCCAATTGTTTCAACTTTAAAAACATTAGATCTAGTATTAGATGGTTTGGTTTGGATGTTTGTATAGTACAGTACAGAAATGTGTACCAGTTAGAAGTATTTCTTATGAATTCTGATTTATTTTTCAGATGCTTCAATATTTTTAATTCTACTCAAAATAAATGTCTAAATTTATGTGATCTTTAGTGAAATTGATCTATCTCAAAGATCATTGAATACGTAGACTACAGCAGAGGTTTAATTCTGGAGCCCAAGTGAAGTGTTAAAACCGCCCAAGTGTCATCCATCTATACTGGCAATGAAGACCCTTTTGTTTTTTGCAATCAATTTTCCTATTTTTGCGGCCCAAATCACCATGTCATCTCCCAATGTGGTCCAGGGCAACAAAAAGTTTGGATACACTAGACAATTTGTACACGAAATTTTGCATTCCCATTTTTCTCTTTTGGAACCTTGAAAAGTCGGATAGAAGTTTTTACGATTTCCAAGAACAATATCCGATGAAACCTTTAGATTTTGAGTGGCAACTTGAGATTCAACAATTTTGAGAGCGAACTGTCTAGTCTGTGCTTTTAATGGTCTTTGTATCTATTGTAACTAACAATGATGATGAAAACGAAAAACCCATTTGCTTCTTTGTTATAAAGAGGAATGGATGGAAGATATGGTTTTGGATAGTTGCATGAATCATTCATCTATTATTACCTTGATGATGATATATGAACTGTTTTCTCTTTTAATTAAGGTTTTAAGCTTCTTCTTTATCACTTCATTATTATTATATTAAAATAATAACATTAATACCTAGAGAGCGCTACGGAAAAGGCAAGTGAGTAAACTGGTGAACTCCATAAACTTTCAAGTAGAAAAAATTTGTTGAGATTTTGTGGTAATCTTTGAAACAAAAGGCGTTTTTTTTAATGTACTTTTGACTTTGACCAAAACAAGATGAACTGATGCAATCTAAAGAAAAAATTTCTTATCAGTGACGTCTTAGGCATAGTTCAGTTGATTATGGAGTATGTTTATGCGCAAAGCAAGCAAATGAGACTTAAAAAGATTGAGAGATGTGAGATGAGTGTCATGTGTTGATTTAAATTGGTTCAATGTCTTGATATGATAATGCTAATGATTATGATTATGATGATGATGATGATGATGATACAATTAATTGCGATCTTTACAGACGGGTAAATTTGCGTAATACAGTTGAGTTGAGATCACTTGCCTGATAAAAGATACGCAATGTAAACAACTTTTCCCCACACAAAATGAGTGAGTGAGTGAAAGTAAACAAGCAGGGAGGAGGAGTCAATCAAACTATGTCTTTTTTATGCTTTCAATATGAAAATTTGAATTTTCTTTAATTTTTCGGCAGATATTCCCAGGTGTGGGGTGCAACAGAAACCAAAATATGTGTGTGTTTCCTCCCTTCATGATATTTTCTAAATACATACAAAGTTTAAAAATAAACATCACAGAATTTCTGTTTCGTATTTGTTTGTTTTGCAAAAAAAAAAAAAAAATTTGAGAAAAGACATTGAAAATGCGTTTGCGTGTTTGACTTTGAACTACATTATGCAAATACTAAGTATATGGCAACAATAATATCAACAACAACAACAACAAATAAATGTATATAAAATAAAGAGGCCTTACAAATTGAGTAGAACAAAATGAAAAATAAAGAAAATATTCTTTAATAACAAGTTCAATTCAAATTTCTCAACAATAAATTGATTGATTATGAAAAAAAAAATTTGGTAGAAATACATACATATGTAATTAATTATGATCTTAACCTATTCAAATATAAATACTATATAAACCCTTCTAATTCATATCTATTTACACTTAAGCCTATTGAATCAAATTCAAATAATGAAGTCAGAGACACAAACAGTCAGTCAGACAGACAGACGGACAGAGAGACACTTTACAATACAATTAGATACCATTTACTAATGTGTTAGGGAACCAATTGAATTTAAAGTGGTGCTAACAAGCGTCAGACACGAAAGCAAGATATCATTATTTATTGAGAATTACAAATTTATGAATGAATGTTTGATGGATAAACATTTTTTAGACAATTTGGCATTACACGCACAGGGCAAAGCTATAATATTGTGGTATCGGTCAAGTCGTTTATGAGTAGTAAAATAATACAGTTAGTAGAGCCATACATTTCAATTCAAATGGGGTTTAATTTTATCTAATGGTATGCAGAGATTTTTCCTTTGTGAACTTTTGAAATTGAAATTTTCAAGGTGAAGGAAAACTAAAAATCATCGATATTTGCTAACTTGTTGCAAGCATAAATCAAAAAACTTTCGTCTAATGATTTCTAAGAAGTTTTTTACCATAAGTATATATGAGAGCTTATCATATCATATATTATGTTTATTGTTAAATTTATTATGTAGTTTTGATGACCGCTCTTATCGTAGGTTTGTACTTTCAGTACCAGTATCACACTTCCAGTAATTGGGAGACTCTCAACTGATGACATATGTTATGTATGTTATGTAAGTATTTTATCAGATTATGGTAAGTAATAGAGACCTTACTTTAGTAATCGGTGAAACACAACTGAAATATGTATATATGTATACAACTAGAAGACTCTCCCCAATGTCCATTCCGATGGGAGACGACTCTACATTGATTGATATTCCTACTACTCTGGATGTTTCCTCTACCAACTGGATCATATACGCATAAATTAAGACAAACCTACAGACACATGTAGCTATTAGCAATACATAATCTTATTCTCCTTATCATGCTGATATCGTTGCCTTATATCAAAGAACATAATTAGTAAGATTCTGATGTTTCTTCTCTAATAACAAAGTGGTAATAAACGTGTTGAGCTACATAGAAATTTGGAATTGACTGTTGTTTGATTCAATTTGTTTAGATTTTTGGTTTTGTTGTTGCTGTTGTTGACATTGTTGAATTCTGGCACAAATAATAATAAAACAAAAAAAAAAAAAAATATTAATGATAATAAAATGTAAATAAGAAAAACGATGCCGCCACGCCACTGCCACGGCACCTTGTTTCATTATATTATAATAATTAATAAAAGTATCATCGATTTTTCGCACATTGTACAATTTTTCTTTACCAACTCACCAACAATTAATCAATCACTTAAATGGTGATGGTGGAGGTGATGATGATGGTGATTTTCATTCGCACTTTGTAACAATTAAACACACAATATCACACCAGCAAATTAAGAACAAACACCGCGGAATGGTGAATTTTCATATTCATATGTATGTATGTACATGTTGTACACTGTACTTATGACAGATTTTGATTTCTAGTGACAATTGGTTTGTGTACTTGAATAAAATGCATTGAAAGAATACAGAAGATAGAATGTATGGCTGTTATTGTGTCTCACCTTGCAACAATGATTATCTAATAAACGATTTTATACAGTTTAAATTTTTGTCTCTTCTCTTCTATTCTCTTTCTTTTATCGGTTTATTTTATTTTATTTTACTTTTTGTTTTTGTAATTAATAATTTAGAAATTTTTTATCATTCCTGTTATTTGTTTCTTCAGCTATTACGATTGTTTTTTGTCTCTTGTTCGTGCTTAATGTTGACGTACCTTTATTGAGAAGATTTGCGCACTGATTTAATGTTGTTTTGTTTAATTGAATTTGATCGAGAAAAAAAAAAAAATAAAAAAAAAAAAAATATACATACATATGTATGTATAAAAATTTGTTTTATTAATAAATTTATCTACATACTTCAAATATTTGATGTTGTTGTTGTTTGTATACGTATGTTGTTATTGTTGATATTGATTTCTTATTTCTTTTATGGTGAATATTTTTATAAGAAAGGAGGTGGAATGAGAAAGTTTGAGTTATGAATTAATGAAATTTAAATAAATAATATTACCACAGAACAAGTATAAATTTTTCAGATTCTCGGGAACGTTTCGACCTGTTTTGTTTATAACAAAATATCAAACTGTTGCCACTGTCGTTCTTCGTTGTTGGTTGATTGTTTTTAATGGGGTGATATACTTTACTTATACTTTCGCTGCCAATCTGCCGATATTTGTTTGTGCTATACATATGTGCAAATATTGTTGGCGTCACTCGTCGTCTTCGTCGTTAGTTGAAAAACGACTGATTCTTGGTTATACACACATACATACATCCACCAATCCATGCATGCATATGTACACGCATACCAATATTTGCTTTTGTATGAAATATGGAATGAGAAACGGTGCGATGATGAGATAGCGGCAATGTCAAAACAAGCAACGAACGAGAGCTTATGGTGATGAAACAATATAAATATATTTCGATTATTATCGATACTCTTCATACACATGAATTCATGGGATAACTTAAACTATTCTATATACAAGTAAATTGTGTTAATATAAGATTATGTCTGATGTCCGTTGATGATGACGGTGTGTGGCAATTCAACAAACATTGAGTTTCATGCTCCGAGTTCCGAGCTGTTAGTGATGACATATTGATGCTATTTATCGAATACAGATTATTGTCAATTGTCACATCGAAGATTGAGCTAGGTGAATGATGTGTTTTTGAGTACTCACACTGAAAATCAGAACATACTGCTATAAAATCAGATGACGCGAAAAATACCCCTGTGTTGTCTAGTCGATAAATTTTTACAGTTTATTTGTTTGT
Source organism: Amiota albilabris (assembly GCA_037040105.1). Taxonomy (NCBI): domain Eukaryota; kingdom Metazoa; phylum Arthropoda; class Insecta; order Diptera; family Drosophilidae; genus Amiota; species Amiota albilabris. The sequence continues at coordinate 19,169 of JBANCV010000286.1, forward strand.
GGAAAATGTTGTTGTGTATTATGGTTAAACCAAAGATTTCGCGCCAAAATTTTATGGTTATGGCACAGTTTTTGCGCTAAAACTTGTGAGACAGGTTCTCTGGTGTATAGAGTAGAATATAAATTTACGTTTTCATTTATTTATATTTGTCGGTGAGTACTTTGTAATGTAAATAAATTGCATAATTATCCCAATAGAGCATGGTTCTTGAACTCTTCCCTGACAAAGGTAACACTGGTATCGATTTCATACCTTTTGATTATCGATACTTTTTATTGGACACTGTTGGCTGATTGTTGACAATAATGATGATGATATACTCAATTACCATTAACATTGTTTTATCTATATTTGGTTATATTTCTCAACTAATGAATTTATTTTAAAATATCAATATCAATACAAATATCATCACTAATTGCTTAGTACTGGAGTAAAGCACGTGCTTATTTCTAACGAGTTGGCAGGCCACTATTGTAAATTCCAAGCAGATTAGTCGGTCTCCGTATGTGTTTACGTTTAAAGCTCCAAGGCGCCAAAGTTGTTATTTTAAACTTGAAAATATTCAATGAAAGAATTATAATTATTGATTCAGTTATTTGTCTGTGCTGCGAGGCCTTTAACTCTATGAGTTTGTGTTTTGATATTATATTAATATTGTATATTGATGAGGGGACAATTTTTTTTAAATTTCTACATACATACAATACACACATACATACATACATACATACAAGTATATTGGATTTGATTTGGAAACTATAATCAGTGGAGAGAATGGTGAATTTTGGAGTTACGAAATAATTACGAATCCTCTGTTACTTTGATGATGAGGTCATTTGTCTAAAATGTTGATATCGATTACCAAGGACCGAGCAACAGAAACCAGAAATTGTTAACTAAATTCCATTGAGCTAATATTACTTGACAAGTGGGATAAATTAGATGAAATCATCGTATCCATTGATGTCTTCAGGGCTCCTGATGCTCTATAATGCGCTTTGCTTCTGCTTGAAAATACTGGCATGCTTGTAACATTCAACAAGGATTAAAATGTGATACAGGTGGCTCAAGGACTGGGGAGACAGGACAGCCGGCTGGTGCGCCTCTTGCGTTGTCTGCTTCATTGCAGTAGAGAACCAAAGTGTAGCCTTTTGAACCTCTGGATTGGATTTGCATTGATCATTGGTCTGACTAAGTGATTGTTCTGTGCCTACAAACGGTCATTATATTGGCTAGTCCTTAACTACCGCCAAGTTCATGCCTCCTAGCATACCATGTGCATCATGTCAATAGATTCAAAGTCTTGTTCTGCAAAATTTGCAATCTTTCGTTGGGATTTTGGAGCGGTTCCTCATATCTTGATATCATATCTCCATACAGGGGCACTGATTTGGGAGTAAACTGTGCCCTTAATACCAAGAGAGAGAGAGAGAGAGAGAGTGAGACTAAGCTTCTAACGTTGAGTAACTAGTGAAGCCTATTTATTTTCTTTCGGTAGCTATGTAAGTAACACAGATGTAATGTGCTCAGTAAATCTGTTATCAAGCATGAAACCTAGGTATTCCATCTTCTTTGATTGAGTAAATATATACTGCCGATGGGACATTAACATAACTAATACTATGCTTTTGCAGTCCAGAAGGATCCGACATACATACATATGTGTCCGAAGGTAGGAACAACTGATGTAAAGTTACTGAAGGACATGACAGTAAGTAAGTAGTACCTCCTTGTAGAAACAACTTATAGTTGGATTTGCTATGGGCATAGTAAGACTTAAGTATCGAGTATTGTTGAAGGATCTCACATTATTAGTATGTACATTGATAACATACTAATAAACTGTAGATGCCTTTTCATTTTGATTTCTTTTCTCATGAGTAATTTAATAACAAGTTTTTCTTAATTAAAGGACTTTCACATTATGCACATTTCGCTTACCCACTGCATTTGGTACATTGTCCTATCTTGTTTTTCGTCAAATGTGCTGATGTCAACCGTGGTACTGATGCCGGCCTTACTGCATATAGGCCAACAAACTGATTGTCTAAGGTGATTGTGTGTATTGCGGCGCTTGAAACAAAAACTGGTCGTCTGATGTGTTGTGTTGATTGTTGGAAAGGGAATGCACGGCAGGCGGTCGGTCTGTCGGTTGGTTGACTGGCTGGCTGATGTCTTGCTGCCTTGTATTGAGTGTGCCGCACCACAAAAGTGCAAAAACAACTTTCGTTGCAACTCATTCACTCGTACACACACACAGCAGTCAGAGAGACAAACATACATTTAGAGAGGCAGACAGACAGACAAACATAAGAAGTAAGTAGTTTTTCTTTTAAATTTGGTCTGCAGCATTTGTTGTTATTATTATTGTTGTTGTTGTTGCTGCTGCTGCTGCTGCTGCTGCTGTTTGTTGTGGATTTGGTCTGGTCTTGTCTTGTCTTGACTGAGTCTACAACACCATACCAAGTTGTTCGTTCGGTTTGCTTGCTGAAGAAGTTATTTGCGGCTTTCAGTTTGTCTTGAACTGGCAAAAGAGTTTCATGTGAACGCGCTTAACGTAAACTAGCATCGTTTGCCCCAAAATCTTTGTAATCATCATCATTGTCGTCGTCGTCTCAGTCGCAATCGCAGTTTTCTTAACTGAAAATTTTTTTTCAAAAATTAACGACTGCTTACGACAATAACTGGAACACTGCTAATTCATTTCTTATTCTTTACACTTCTTACATTGACGTTGGCATATTGGCTTTTGTCTGCCCATCTGTCTTACCCTCCGACTGTCTGTCGTCGTAATCGTCAGTGAGAAAAGGTGTGTGTGTGTTTGTGTTTCAGTGCGCGCGCGCCCGTGCATACGAATTTGTAAACAAAGTTCTCATGTTTTCTATCGTTTTAAATTGAAATTTAAATAAAATAGTGCACAGTTCTTTTTTAATATCGAAAAGCTACATAGAATTTTTTTTTTGTTTTTTGATTTTTTTTTTTTTTTTTTTTTTGGTTCTGCAAGGCGAAGCGTGAAGTGCACACACAGTCTTCTATTAATCTTTGTTTGACGTCAACGTCAAAAATGAAATTCTACTTATAACCATTTAAGTATTTTGTTTTGTTTTAAAAAGGTCAATTCAACGTGACCAAAAGCGCGGGCTCTCGCATGTATCGCAAATTGACTTAAACTAAATTGAAGTGAAGTAAACTAAATTAAACAAAAACCAAACGAAACCAAACTGATCCGTTTGCTTCTGGGCTTCTTTAAATTAAAATTAAATATACTTTGTGATTGCGCATGTTTAAACATTCACTAACTTACTTTATCATAATTGTGCGCGTGCGTTCTATAAACAAACCAAATGTGTGACAATTCAATGCATTTATAAGTCAACAGCAGCAGAAACAACATCATCACTAATAACAACATCAACATCAACAACAACAACAACAACAACAGTAACTGCTTCTAAGATCTGTGAAAGTGCATTCTGTTTTGTTTTTGTTTTCTTTTTCTTGATCTTATTTTCCATTTTATTCGACAAGTTTATAAAACTTGTTCTACTAAGACACGAAAGCCAATAAAATCAACAAATCTGCAGACACCGTCAACCATCAGATACAACTGCCAGGAGTTTATCTATTTATCTACTACATATACATATATCTATCAATCAATCGCTTGCTTAAAAGATCTACCGACTTCTTTGGACTGCAACAAAATGTCTGATATTTACTATTGCAGCAATAGCAAGGTGAGTTTCCACCTATTATTTTATATTTTTAATATTTTTATTCCTTATTATTATATGGTGAATATATAGATACTTATTTTATTTAGTAATCACTTGAAAATCTTTTATATACATACATACATATGTATAATTAAGATTAGATTGAGTTGACTATTTATTAAAAAATACCTAATGAAAATGAATTTTATAAGAAAAAACCTTAAGTCCAAATTAGAGGGAAAGTTGAATGATCAAGGTGATTACTGACTCTGCAAGGGAACCACAATAAGAGACAAGACCATATGGGCTTGAAAGCTTAAGGGTCTCCCTGGAACAACATTTTTGGCTTAACAATTTGTACATGTCATTGTCGTTTTTAAAAGTTTTTTTTTTTTTTTTTTAAACATTCTAATCCAATATATCTATATTGAAAAATTAAAATTCTAGCAACACCACAAAGTTTCTTTGGCATAAAACTAAATATGTTAATATTGGTCGAATAATCTGTTTAATGACATGAATATAAATTTTGTATTGTATTTAATTGACTAGGAGAATGAAAACTTTGGTGTCATGTTTGTGTAATGCATCGAACTGAGCGTCAAAGGAATCTCTCGTCTTCTGTATGTCAATGATCAGCGTGATGATGACGATAATTGTTTAAACCATTTTCATGTCCGTGTATTTGTTTCTATGCATAGTAGTCTCTTAGTTTCCTCAGTGTTATTGAACTTTAAATTTTTGTAAGAGTATTTAATTTTCATATAAAACACATACATAGATAATGTATCGGTACCAGAGTTTTTTTTCCTTTGATCACTGAAAAAGTTTTCTTTGAATATTGCTACATTGGGAAAATTCACTTCGTTTCGTCCATCTTTCTAGTAGTAGTTCTTCAACTTTATATACACTCTATAACTTCCAATAACTTCTAATTTTTCTTTTTAATTTAGACCATTTAGATTTTCTCTTTATGTTCAAAAATAAAAATAAATTAATAGGAATTATAAATCCTAATGATCAGGTGGAACCATTGCCTAGATTAGACTAGGGAACGGCGAGAGGTAGCCACCTAGTCACTTCAGGTCTATAGTAAAAACATCATAAGACCCAAAAAATTTACTGTTTAACGTGAGTAATTAGAACATTTGGAGCCATACATTTAAATGCAAAACTCTGCTGTCTAAGTCAACATTTACATTTCGCATTCGGATAGTAGCTGTGTATCCACTATCATAGGACTTCATCGCCGCCTATACAGCGGATATGTATCACCTCCATTAAGTTTTCAGTTTTTGTGGGTATGATTTTTTGCTTGAACCAAATTAAAATGTGAGCGTGCGGCAAAACTCTTATTTGCACTTTTTATAAATTTTAAGTTTTCACTTTTGTTGACAGTCTCCATGACTGCCTCTATTCTTTTTCGCATCAAACTCCATAGAAACCCTCTCAAGACTACGCTAGAATTTTCCTAAAGTGACATACATACCATAGATCCATTTTCATATAAATATATTTATAAGATATATGGAAAGGAAAAAAAAAAAAAACCTTTTAAAGCACTTGGGAGGGAATAAGATACTCTACTAAGGAAATTGAAACTTTACAGGGCTCAAGTATGAGATAGAATCATACAATCAACTATTGACATATTAATGGTCTAAGTGGACTTGTAGGCTTGTAAAGTTTTCTCAAGTATAAGATATCGTATAGCCGCCCCAATGACATATTGGTGGCGAAACCTTTCCAAATTTTCAAAAAAGAAATTTGAATAATCATACAAAGTATAAACCGAAGTTTATAAAGTTGTCATGATCTCATGATAATATGACATGATATGACAGAGGAACCTTAAAATATTCCTAAGAGATTCTATTCTCTCATAGCTTTAGATATTATGTAAAAGTAATATCGTATGTAAGGGAATAAAACTTGTTCATATGAGATATGTAGTCATCGTTCTACCAAGTAACTAAGGGTCTAAGTTTATATAATAAAGAGGAGGTTCTTAAGAATGAAATATGTATATTCATACCGTCTTATGGCCTCAGAAAACAGAAGTTTGTAATGCTTTGAATTGTGAGATATATGTAAGTACATATTAGGGCATGATATGATTAACGTATGAGAATGGAACCATTTAAAGTCTCTAAGAAGAAACCATAATCTCTAATAACATTTGGTAATATAAAAGGTAATATAATATAATCTTAGTTGCTAATAAACTAAAGGATTAACACTTTTTAACATGCTCAAATGTGATATGTAGGCATTGTACTACCAGGTATCTAGTTTGTATCATAAGGGGCGGGGAGTTCTTAAGCATGAGATCTACAACATTTGTATGCACTGTGTAATGATATAATATTTTCAATATTTCCAGAAGAGCAAATAATTAATTGTCTAATATTGCATATTGTGTTGCATTGCAATAAAACCAGGTCACTCAACTACTTTTCCTTTTATAATTTACAATATATTTAACAATATTATAATTATTGTATTATTATTATTGTTGTATTTTGTTTTGTTTACATAATATTGTCATATGCATGCCAAAGTGTAATTAATACTACATATGATATATATATGTCCAATAAATATATTATATGATTTTTAATGGTGTGACTTTTCGCGTCTTCTCAAATTTGAATTATTGATCTCTCTTATTTACATGTGTTCATAATGAGCAATCAATCTGATCAGTCTGACAATCACTCACTTACTCACTGATGAATTTGTGATTGTACAGTACACAATTGCTTACATCTGTTTCACAATATAATAAGTATTATTACCTTTATTATTATATTATTACGTAGTATTAGTTAGTATTATTTATTATTAGAAAGATTGTAAATTAATTATAAAATTCACTCATTTGACAAAAATATTCACAATGCGTTACATGAAGTTATGTAATGATGCTCTTTCTTGTATTAACCATTATATTGCCTCAAGTATTATTTTTTTAGTTTTCAATTCGAAAGTAGTTGATTTGAATTGAGTTGATCATCACTGACAGATACACATATTGAAATATTTTTGTTTTACTATTTTAAGAGTAGCGGAACGGTAAAAACATAAATATATGTATAAAGTTAAGTTAAACGATCGACAAAATGGGAATAGTAAATCTACATACATCCATACTCTACACACATGGAAATGTTGAAGAAAGGCTGGCAGATACATACATATGTAGATAGATTTCATTATCATAGTCGTCATCATCATCATCATCATTATCATTATCATTATCATCATAGTCAGTCTTACAATATTATGAAGAAATGTTATTTTATACTAAAAAAAAATTATTTACATATATTTTTATACTCTTCACTTAGTGAAAAGTGTTATGAGTTTGTCATGAAGTTTGTAATGCAAAGAAAGAGGCATCGCAGACCCCATAAAGAATATCTATATTCTTCATCAGCGCGACAAGACGATTTGATCTAACCATATCCGTCTGTCTGTATGTCAGAATTCTAGTCCCTTAGTATTTTAGGTAGAAGCTTTCTTTTTACCATAAGCAGAACATTTTTCGGAATCAACCGAATCGGACCACAAGGAGGGGTACCTCTTATACAAACCACACATTCAAATTCATGTTCTTATTAGGAAAACTTGTTTGTTTTTTGTGTTATCAAACTGAAACTGTGTTTGACCCATATACAAATGACACTACAATTTCAAGATCCTCGGACTATCAGCAAGGGTACCTTCCATACAAGCCCCTACTCAAATTCATGTCCTTATTAGAAAAACTTTTTTATTTTTTGTATTATCGATTTGAAAACACACACTATAAGTACCTGGCTCATATCCTCCAAGCTTGTAAAATTGAAGATCCATACAAACCCCCCTGCTTAAATTAATTGTTTTTTCTGTTTTATTGTAACATCTTGAAATTTGAACACAATGCAGTGCTTGACTCATATACGTAAGCCACTAAAATTTCAAGACCATCAGTCTAGCAAGAGCGGTACCTCCCATACAAAGCTCTATTCAAATTCATGTTTTTGTTAGAAAACCTTTTTTTTTTTGTTTTTTTCTGTTTCTAATGCTATCATCTTGAAATTTGGACACAATAAGTTTCTAAACCATATTCATGAACCATGTAAATTTCAATATCCTAGAATTACAGGATCGCTTAGCTCCCATATAACAATCGTTTTCTAGGGGATGCATGAACAGTATTATAAATGCTGCATAGTCGAAGATACCCTTCATTCTGGTTTATGATTATATTAGAAGTGAAAAGTGCTATTGGCATTATTGTTGTTATCGTCATCATTATCATGATCATGATTATCATCATAGTCGTCGTCATCGTTGTCTTTGTTATTGTTTTTATTATTATTATTATTAAGCATCAGTGAAAGTGGGGCCCAATGGTAGTAGTAAGTTGGTAGCTGGTGCTACTTCTGTTTCTTCTTCTCCTTCTTTTACACACGATTTCAAAAGAAATGAAGTTTTTTTTTTTTTTTGTTGATTTCTTTTCTCAGTGGATTCAAGAAATGAAAACATTAAAGAAAGAAAGAAGAAAACTATTTAACTAAACATATGCATGCATGGAAATACTGTAGACATACTTAAGAAATGTATGCTTGTTTGTATTTGGGTATCTATCATACCATATTTTGTATTTGTAGCTTCTCTCCCTTGTGTGTCTCCTTAACTGTGGGTGAAAATCTTTTGTTTTCCCAGTCATTTGTTGCTTGAATAAATTTTTGTGTTTTTTTTTTTTTTTTTTTTGTATGAGAATTTGATGATTTTTATTTTTATTTGTGTTATTATTGTTGTGAAGTCATTTAAAGAAACGGCACATTTTGCATCAAACAAAATGACAAACATCATCATCATCATCATCATCATCATCATAGTCATTGTCAGCAAAACAAAAAAAAAAAAAAAAAAAAAAAAAAAAGAAACAAACAAAGAAGAAATACGTATAATAAGTAATAATAATAAAAATAAGAAATAAGACAAACAAAAAACAAGAAAATAAAGTTAATTTTAACTTGTCTTAGCAGCAGTATCAGCAACATGGCACAATGACAATAAAAAAATAAACAAAAATTCAGCTAAATACTTAGTATTGTAAAAGACAAACTGAAAAGTGGTCCAAGGTTTTCACTTGTCGATTCGAACTCTTGCATCTTGCACATATTACATACTACCATACTACCATGCTACTACTAATACTACTAAGTACTTATGATCACTCGAGATTCGCTTGGCTTCAGTGATTCCCACTACTACTCTCTTGTAAAGTAAATATGTACCTTAAGGAGGGAGGTGGTGGTGGTGTTGGTGGTAGTGGCGGCATATTGCAAAAGGGCTTACTTGGGCTTTGACTATACAAAATACAAGTTACTCTACAAATAATTTATCTACAATGCAATTTTCCATAACATTTCCGTGAAAATCCATCAAGATGCCAATCTCACAATCGATGGATTGGAAGCTATGTACTTCATACAAAATAATATGAAATATTCAAAATTCGAATGAAACTTGTTCATCAAGAAATATTTGGATACAAGTATATACATGGCGGGTTCCATAAGTTTCCGGACGTTTCTTATAAGTAGAGAAAAACGCAAATTCTTTCATTCTTGTTTCAATTTTTTCAAAGTACATGCTTGGATATGCTTCATCGGAATTGATCTGAGGACCGAAGTCGTAGCTTTCTCGATGGTATTCGTGTCATTGTAATGCGTTCTCTTCATGATTGTTTTTAGCTTGGGAATAGGAAATAATCACATGGAACCAGATCTGACGAATACGGGCTGTGGTTGATGGCTGTGAAGATGTTTTTGACTAAAAGTCGTGTACAAGAAATGATCGGTGGCCCGGCGCATTGTTGTGCAAAAGTGACCAGTTCCTGGTTTGGCAATAGCCCACAAACTCTGTGTGCATGCTATGGATTGTGACATAAGGAATGTTGAGATCCTCCTCTAGCTTATTTTTGAGAATTGGTCGCACCATTCATTTTCTCGGTGGTTTCATCGAACTTCCCAAAAATTTGTCCGGCCTGGCCTCTCATTAACCAAAACATCCACCCGTCTTTGAACTGTTTATTCATGAACTTGGTAACGAGAGAAACATTCATCATCATAAAGTCTGTAAAGTTTTTGCTGAATTTAAAAAGACAATTTGATATTGGCTCTTTGTTAGATTTTCATTTTGCAACATGAAGCACAAACACAACCACGCTATATGACGCTCTGGAAATGTCAGAAGCGGCCTCTAAATTCGGGCAAATATTGACAGATGGCATTACTTTCTATATACCAATTAAAAAAGAAACTTTTGGAGCACACCGTGGACATATACAAGTTTTAGTTATTGTTTTAGGCAAAATAAATGCGTCTGTCTAGTAAATCTTTAAATACAATAGTATAAAATACAGAAGGATGAAGAGGAAGAGAGGCAAAGAGAGAGAGAGAGAGAGAGAGAGGGAGTTTTCAAAGTTAAGACGAGACGGGACAGGATTGAACTGGACAAACGATTGATCAACTTGTAGACACTATTTTGCAATATGAAGAAATGTTGAATGTTGTTAGTTTTTTTTTTGTTTTGAAAAAGATTTTGAAATTCTTTTGATTTCTATGGCTTTGTTGATTTATTTTTTTTTTTTAGTTGCTTGTTTCTTTTTTGTTTGATAAAACCTAATACATAAATTTTTTCGATGTTATTATAGTAAACGAATTTCTCTAAAATATTTCTCATGTTAAAAAATCAATCATCAAAATGATAAAAGTTAAAAATTGCTGAACAAAGAAAATTCCATTCCATTACCTATTGTATTTTACATGATACATACTACTTAGTTCGATAAGGTATTATTGTATCACTTTATCATGGTGTTTGTACTTAGTGCAGAAAACCACAGTGTGACCATGTGAATCAATCTATCAATTACATTCTAGCTATATTCATCCAAGTTTCTCATTTCTATTCGCTAACACATTAGTATTATATGCTATGCTGCTACATCTAATTCAGTGGAAGTTCCACATGCAAAAAATAAAGAGATTTCAGTTTGAAAAGTGCTTGCTTCTTATAGACTAACAGGCAACAAAATGTTTTCAAATACAATAGTAAATTTTTCAAAATTACATATAATAATTTGTAGCGTTTGCAGTTTTGAAGAATTTCGTCGCGCACACTGGGCATTCTTAAATCCCTGTGCTTTGCGCACAATGCAGGGAGCCACATTTATGCGGCTTAGTGCATCAAACGGGAGCCACTACTACTTGTCTGTAGATTGGACGACTTGTCTTGGAATTGGACGACAGAAGCAATTAGTGAAGTCTATGCAGAATTTCATAGCAGCATGCGGTGTTGTTTTTAGCAAGTCCACTACCTCGGGCTAATCCTGGACTCATACTTGAGAACTGGACAAACCTTTCCTCTCTCCGTTTATTTGGATGTTCCAACACAGGGACCAAGCTTGGAATCTACGGAAGTACTGCAGGAATTAGTGACTGTGAACCTTCTTGGGCCGAATAAGAGTTTACTAGGATAGCTGTGTCATCCGCTTTCAAAGATCAGATATCAACTACATACGTAACTACAATGTATCATAACACAATGTGAAAGAGAACTTTATACCTTAGAAATATTTGATTAGAGGAACGGCGGGAGTTAGTCACCTTGTTACTGCGGCCTTTTGTAACAAAGAAATGTAAGACCCAAGATGTATTTTTTGTTTGTCTAAAGTAACCAAAATTATCTAGAAATAGGGATGATGATATTGATGGTTATTTGTTGTATGTTTTTTATGAAAAAATTTATTAGTATTTTAAGCCTCAAATTTGCCTTAAATTTGTATCTTAAGTAAGGAGTTTTCAACTGAACTGAAGTAGTAAAAGATGGTGCAGATAAAAATATACTATAATAAATTTTTGTTGAATTGAATTTTTGGATTTTTGTTTATCTAAACTTTGTCAAAGATAAAAGATGTTATACCTAACTAAAAGCATAGTAATACATGAATAACATTTTAAACTTTGTTTTCCAACAACTGCAAAACATTCATGTCTAACAACTTTAACATCATCATTACCATCGTCACCATTATCATCATAATCACCATTATCACCATCATCATCATCATCATCATCGATTAACATTTACAATAGTATTAGCGTCTGTTCCGCATCGTTGGCGAGAACTTCAACAATTTTGGTATTTATCTATGTCTTGCATCCACAAATTTGTGTATTGATTATAAAAGAAATATGTATGTATGTGATTTACACTCATGGTCAAAATAATAGGTGCATCTTTATTTCTTTTGATATTGTACTACTATTTTTAAGATCACTAGTTTTGACCAATTCAAATGAATGAAGACAGGAAGATCTATCTGAAATTCATTGTTGCATAGCAATTTTTTTAAATGCGTTATTTTGAATCGGTGTGCTCTTTGAATCATTTGACAGGAGTTTATATTTATTTCTGTTGTTTTTTGAAATTACTTCTAAAGATAAATAAAGTGACAATATGGTATTCTGTCGTCAATGACATTAGATTATTATGTATTTCGCTTTTAGAGGATTGTGTTGTGAAAAGAAAACAGAAAACGATTCTGGGAATCTGAAATTAGATCCAACGGGTTGGTGGGTATACCAATTAGAGTCTAGTAAGCCTATAACAAGTTCATTGGGGTGAGCATCAAGTCATACCTGTCATATGTCTGTTGCTAAATCTAAGCAGAATCATTGATTACAATATCTGCAGTATCTCAAAGTTATAGTGCGAAGCAGAGCCCCACATCTGAATTCCACATGTCCAAACAGGTTTTGTTACATGGTGAAAGTTTTGCCCAAGAAGCCCAGACATTTCTCTACTGCTAAAATTACTCACAGCTTACCGATGCTTGGCTTGTTATGAGTCTATCAGGTCAGTTTTCTGTCCTGCATTGGTTCAGCCTCAGTAACAGTACGCTTCGAATGGTTGATCTCACTATTTGGAGATACTGGAGGACAGTTGAGAATGTTTCTGAGGATTATCAACGGAGGTGAGGAATGCATTATCATTCTAACATAAATAGTCATTTCATATCAAAGCATATCATGATATCAAGAAACGCTTATTCTTTTCTTCATGGTTGTAGGCTAAGCCAAGAAAATATTGTTTTTCTTTTTTCATATACTTCCATATGAATTTTATTTCTTATTTTTCTTCTCATGTGTTTGTGGTTGCGGTTATTTTGTTTGCATTTCTTTTGTGGTTTGTTTGTTCATTGATTTCGTTCCTTTGTCGGTTGGTTTCATTTCATTGTGGAGAAAGCCACAATCTTTCCATTAAAAAAAATATAATATTAAAATACATAAGAATTTTCTTTTCTCTTCTTAAACTATAACAAAGAACAAAAGTTCAATGCATTTAATTGATTGAAATCTAATCAAAGACAAATAAAACTGAATTTATGGTAAAAAAAAAAAAAAAACAAATTATACATAATAAAAAAAATGTTGAAAAAATTACATTGACATTGAATTTTTGGATGCCAAATTGAAATGTTGATTGAGTAAGTAAGCATGTTCGTTGCTTAAGTCTTTGGTTTTGTGTTTTTGTTTTTGCGGAGTGCAAAAATGATTTCCTTTATTTTATTGAACAAAAGAAAAAAGCAACAAAAATGAACTCAAAATTAATTGTTCATGAAAATAACTTAACAACAATAATAATAGCAACAAATTATAGCAATAATAAAATTTACAACAAATTCGAAAACAACAAAAGAAGCGTTAAAGCATTTAAACAAACTTCAAACTTAAACATACGCGAGGGAGCGAGTGCGCGAGCATCTGTTATTTCTTCTATGGCCACCTTTATTCATTTTTCGCTCGTAAATTGTTTACTTTTTTACTTTGAATTTCTTTTCTTTAACCGAATTTATTCTCCTTTAAATTTGCTTTTTTTTTTTCTTTGTGTTTAGCGATTTGATGACTAGTTAACGACAACCACAAGAAACCAATCAAAGTTTTTTTTTTTTTTTTTTTTTTTTTTTAGAAAGAAAGTTTAGCAAACAGAAATAAAGAAAGAAAGAAGTTTTAGTGCCAAAGTTTCTTGGTTTCTTTTTTTACACGTTACACTTAATCATAGTCTCTGATTGATCTAATTATTATTTCACCATGATGTTTGCAACATCAGTACTCACTAAGTATTACAGGAAACATGGTTGACCATGACTCTATATATACAATGTCTTGTAACAACATAGGTGATAATTCAATATTAACTTATGTTCAATATACTGAAGTCTGTTTGATCTTTGCATTTCAATTGTTAAATTATTGAATTTTTATTTAAAAAACGTGCTCTATGTATTGAAGTCTTTATCATCATGAATTACAATTATGAGATTGAAAGCAAACCTTATCATATGTCGAACGTTATATTTTAGGATTTTCTAACAAACAATAATAATCAATTAATTTGTGATTGAGTGAACTCTTCACAATATTCAAGAATATTAAATATTATCGTAATGGATGGAAAATCCTTAAAAATCGTGGGAATCATATTATATATCTTTAATATTTTGTCTTAATAAATTAGACATTTTAACAAACCAGAAAACCATCTGATATCTTTCAAATGTTAACTAAATCACGCAACTTTACTTTACGGTTTTTAAAACTATTTTTTGGATATTTTTTTCCGGAACAACTACCGGATTTTGGGCGATCATCTTTCATATTCAGCATGTAAGTCAATAATCTTGAAATTGATTTTCGTGGTGCAGAGTTTCTATAATGTATTTTTACCCTATCACGAAATTATTAAGCCTCCGTCTTTCTGTCTACCTGTCCGTCTGTCTGTCAACGGGCTGTATCTCATCAATCGTAATTGGAAAACAGTTAAAAGTTTTACAAAGTGTGTATTTCTATTGCTGCTATAAAAACAAATAATAAAAATAAAATAAAGTTAAAAATTAAACGGGCTTCCCATATAAGAATTGAATTGAATTATATGATACTCAAAGAATTATGCAATAATTTATTATTTTGCAACCACACGGGTCACTTTCTCTGTCTATGTGTGACATTTATTGCATATAGAAAAGGATTAAAATAACGTGCAACCATAGAAACATATTGCTAGTGAATATTAAAACAAATGTGCACTGAGTTCAATTCTTTAATGAGCTTTCGGTCATGAGATATAGTCCGCTGACAGACAGACGGACGAAAGTGAGAAGTACATACATACATAGTTTAAAATCTTCTACGATGGTACCGAACACTCCGTGTTCAACTCACACTTGGCTGATTTTGTACTGTCCATTCTTTTGAAAATAACCAACCTGGAGTCACTAAATCAATTGTAATCTGTAAACTAATTATCAGAATATCATGAAATTTCGACATGTTTCGTTTGAAAATTGTTACTAGATATCCAGAAATCATACGGGTTTTTCGAACGGTGTTGCTATTTATGCGTCAGATGGGAAACATTGAATGATTTCTCAGTATAATAGTATTAATGTACTTAAGATTTGACGAGGACTTAACGTACAAATTATCGAGCATGGGGCCTTATATTGCTATCAATTACATATTATTTACGAAATGAAAAGATAAGATGGGCTGAGTATAAGTACAAATAATTAGAGAACCGACTTCTACTATGTTCTATATAATTATTTTGTAACGAATTTGTTTAGTTTAGGATTTCCTTATACTTTGTTTTTGCTTTGATCGTTGTTGATGATACAACAAACAATCAGCAGTTTCCTTGAGAATTGTCCTTTTCTATTTTTAAGTTTCACACATTTTTTTTTTTTTGGTCATTTCAAAACTACAGCCTTCGTCTCCCTCAATCGTCTGTCCTCTTCTTTCACAACTGCTCATTCTAAAGACACAGCAGCATACACAACGCTCGGAACGTTGTGAGCACCTGAAGATCGCTCCAGTTTTCCTTTACGATATGTACTACTTGTAGCATCCCTGTAATTATTCAGTATTATTGCACATATATGTACCACAATATTTCGAATTGAAACTGGAGTTATTCGAGTACTTAAACTTTTTATTTGAAAAGGTATGTTTTATTTTATTGTAGTTTATAATTTTAATTGCCATAAGTATTATTAATCTTTGATACATTTGTACAAATATCTTACTTGAAACGTATTCAATCTACTTGGGAACTGAAATGATATTTCATTTTTATATCTTTTAACATTTTTTTTTGCTGACTCTGTTGTGTTTTGATGTTTATATAAAAAATCAGTCAGCAATAACAGCAGGTAGCTACTCTTAATGGCTTTTAAGCGAATAACAAAAGAAATAAAAACCCTTTACTTTCCAATATTAATTTTGTTTTCTTATGATTTTTTCTTGTAGATCTAAATTTTTTTATTGAAATTTTGCATGCTTTTACTAAAGATTATTCTTTTTTTTTTTATTTTTTGTTGCACATGCCCCAAAGATTTGTCGAAATTCATATTTTTTGTATTTTATGAATTCATTTCTCAGTTTTTATTGTATTTTATTATTTTTGTTTTTGCCATTTTTTTTTTTTTTTTTTTTTTTTTTGTTATTTTGCACTCGATTTTTTTTTTTTTTCTTTCTATTTTTGTAGTATTTTATTCATTTGTACGGGTAGCCTTGAACTCACAACGCCCACGATTTGTAAACATGAAATGTTGACCGACTTTTGTAATTGTTAAGTAAAAAATTTATAATAATTAAAAAGACAGAAAACTTACAGTAGCCGCCGCCACATTCATTTTTTTTAATTGAATTAATTTGATTAATTTATGATTGATTTTTAGTACAAAATAAAGTCATAAGTCATCATGGGGAAAGGTTAACATTGAACAAGTTTTAATTTAATTACTATTATACTATATCCGGTCATCATCATTTATTTATTTTATGTGCATTTCCTTTTTTAATTAAGTAGTAAGTCAAGACAATTGTTTCCCCCATTCTCTTGGTGCTTAACGCTTATATGCCCACACAGATTCACTCATTGTTCGTTGTTCATTGCAATTTGTCTTGATCATATCATTCAATATTTTATTTGTAGTAAATAGTATGTATATACATATAGCATATGTCTGTGTCTATATCTATAATTCTATTTGGTGAATCAATTGTAATACATATATTTAAATAACTGAAGGCGTTGTGTTGTGCTTGTCATCTTCTTCAAGTATCTTCTATCTATATATATGGTTTGATTGCATTTGTATACTGTATAAATATGAAAATACACTTGAAAAAGTTCTCTTAAATAAACATTTGCATAACATATTCTCACATCACAAGAAAGTATGATAATATTAGAAATGATGAAAAGAAGAAAGAATAATTCTGTTTTCTAATATTTTTTTCTTTCAATTGGAAAATTCATAAATTTTTTTTGCAATATCTTTGCAATCTGTCTGTCAAAAGACGACATTGGGCGAATTTTATAAAAAGTTATTTTATCGGATGAGGGTATTCTTAGGAGTCATCGGCGGAATACTTGTCCAGGAAGCGGAACAGGATATTCACATGATGATACCTTTTCAGGCATGTTAATGTGCCTGACGAATCTCCTCTTTAATCGCTTGAATCTTCAAATTTCGGTCAATAGCCAAGTTTCTGGTGTACCACGGCTCACCTGTACCCATTCGCATCAGTTTAGATTCGAAACTCTGAAGAATTTCCAAATATGAGTTGTCAGCAGTGCCTCAAAGCTGTATACCGCAGATTAATAGAGGCTTCAGTTTGGTCTTATAGAGAGCCAGATTGTTACTTTGATTAGCTTTAGCTTTGATTTCGGACTGAGCAGCTTCAGATCCAACTACTTTATTTTCATTTTAATGTAAGTTTGTCAGGTGAGTTGCTTGTCCCGGATACTTCACGGTGACACTGCATGGCATGACAATACCGATTATGACTACTGAAGGACATTCCATGTGGTTTATAGTGAATGTGATGTGTGTGGACTTCTGAGCGTTGAAACATTTGCAGATGCTAAGAATATAAAACAACCGTGACGTCAGCACAGAAGATATTAGGATCCAAATCTCTATCAAACGCTTGACGCATATCCAAGAATGCAGCCGACATTATTCCCTGTCTACAAGAGTTTTCAAAACTGTTTGTACAACTCGATGACATTGGTCTGGGCTCCCTTGGCATCTCCTGAAAGCGAACTGATAATCTGTAGTCAACCGTTTTTCGTCCAGCAGTGGCAACACTCTAACCAGAATAACTCCTCCGAATACTTTGGAAGGTATTGCCATTAAGCTGCACGGATGAGCTTATGTGCTCAGGTTTTCCAGCTTATGTGCTCAGGTTTTCCAGGCTTGGCAATCATGTTATATGAATAAAAGTTTTTGCAGATGTTGATATAATTTTTAAAAAAGTTTATACATATTTATAAGATTAACTGGGGTACTTAGCTAATCTATCTTTATTACAATTAACTTATTACATCATACATACTATGTTAAGTAGCACCTAAATTATGATTTTACGATGATTATAGTGCATTTGAAATAATTATGGCATTGTTCCAAGATTAAAGTCGTTTGTCGTTCTATAATCATTTTTGGCGTAAGTGTCATTGTTATTATATATGTATGTTTCTTGATTGGTGTCATTCTATCTTCGTCATCTCATCGTCATCATCATCATCATTATTATTATCATAATCAAGTTGAGTTGTGGTCAAAATGTGTTTAAAAAGATACAAATTTTGTTTTCAAAATAATACAAAATTTCAAGGTCATTTAAATTATTTATTTTCATTTTTATTTTTGGTGGATTAAAAAAAAATAGAGAAAAATCTAAAAAAATAAACAAACAAAATTATTTTTCATCAATTTAACGGAAGCTTAGTGCAGGAAATTCGACAAATTTGGAGTTAGAAAAATCTAATATCGTGTATCTTTAATTTATTTTTAAATTATAAAAAATATGATTCATAATAAGATAGAGTTTTTGTGCCATGTATGTGTTTGTGATTGTTACCAAACATAAACTTATTATGCATTTAAAATGAAACATTAAAATAAAATAAAATGACAAAAATTCATCAGAAACTTTCTAAGTTCATAGAAAATTTCATAAGCATACTAAAAATGGTATATGCAAAAGCTCATAAACCTAGATAGATAGATAGACAGATAAACATATACTCATACTTGTGCTTGTAGAACTAAATAGAAAATACATACTTAATTCCCATATGCAGAAGTAAGTACTACATAGAAGACTTTAAGAGAAGCCTTCTCAATGCTAATGCGCCGACTGTCATGTGAGTGAGTGGGTGACATACTTCTTTCTGGGTATTTTATGCATTTACTATGTGTTACTAGAACACTCCCTAAAAATTACAATAGTATAGTGCATAATAATATACGAGTAGTATGAAATTAGCTTGGCCAACCCAGTTTTTTCTGTCTTTAACTAGACATGTTCATTGATATCTTTTTAGTATTCAAGATACACATTCAAAACTAACACTAAAAGGCGCGGTATGACGCACGCACGCACGCACATAGTCTATGTACCCAAGTAGGTACATATATATTTTATTATTTAAAAAGAAAAGAAAATATTGAAATAAGCATAAATGAAATTTATTAAAACATATAGATTATAAGAATTATAAAAACACAAAAATTAAACTTAAAATTAGCAGAAAAAAAAAAAAAAGAGTCAGGTCAGTCACACTTTCGCTTTGTTTCTCTTAAATTATTTTTTTATTTTTAAGGTGAAAAGTACTCATTATTTATTGTGCATTTTGTATTTTGTTAGAAGGCATCCATCATCCCATTATTATTATCTTGGTACAATAATTCGTTGCAACATTGATGATTGACAATTATAATCATGACAGAGACAACGTTGATCATCATTATTGTTTTTTGTTTCCCTATGGCATTTTGTTATGAGCTATCAAATCAGTCTTCACCATCACCATCACCATCACTATAAGCAACACCATCATGATCATCACCATTAGCTTCCCTAACTAAGTAGATACATACATACTAAGTAATTTAGTTGCTGCTGTGTTTGGTTTTGTGGCTTGTGCTGTCTTTCTAAACTTTGCCGATCGATACCAAAAACAAAAAACTATCTCTAGCTTTAGCTTAACCGATTTGCAGTAGAAGTAAGGTACATAGTAAGAAAAAAAGCACAATGAAGCTAAACTTACTTAAAGAAGCACATCATTGTCATTATCATGGGTGTACTTAAGCTTTAGACCTAAGAGGGACCAATAAGGAATTTTGTTTTTACTTTGTTCATAGACCCGCTGCATTAGTTGCAGTCCGAAATCCCATTCGGTGCGCCCATGAATATCATCATCATTCAATGTCTTTGCTTAGTCAAGCAAGATTTCTCTGAAGAAAAGTAAAGTGTGGCATCTTTTTAGCTTAAGCGTCATTGTTTTTTACGGTTAAGAAAAAAACTTTAGGAATTGATAAGTTTTGTTTTGTTTACTTAATATAAAATGTTTTTAAATTTTATTTCTTAAAATATATGAATATATATGAAATTATGGCACTAAGATAAAATGTTGGTCTAGGTTAAGCAATATCCAGGAAATTCAAAAGTCGTTTGTGCTCCTTGGTACAATCTCAAACGTGATCTCGCTATTGATTCGCTTGTTGACAAAAATGGCATCTAAGTTCCATAAAGAGAGACTAAGCTTACGTCCTTTTGTGATGCGTGATGTTTTTTTTAATATTAACGCCCAGGGAAAATTTTGCCAAACTTTCCAAATCATTGAAAAAAGATTTCCCGAGAAGATAGCATCGTCTTCCGTGAAAAGCAAGGCGGTCAAATAGGAGTAATACTTTCTGATTCTTCTTAATCTTCACAGCTGTGATAGGAACCCAAGTGCGCAGTACCCCGTTAGGCCTTCCGTAGGAGCTCAGAGGTACGATTCAGTTGATATCAAGGCCAGAGTGTTTTTGCTAGCCTCTTGGTTGTCGCTAGCGTTCCTGAAAAGATGTCTTGAATATTAGCAACTACACTCAACAGCCATTTCATTACCTATTTAACTAAAATGACCTGGTACCCAGATAAGCGTAATTGAGTGCTGCTGAGCTTGGTTAAGAGCTGACACCGTGCTACTGACTGTTTTTCTCATTGTGCTGTGGCCCGAATAAGCTTTGATAATGGCCTGGCTGTCAATATGACTGAAATAAATATACGGGCCTCCCTTATGGTGTTTATCAACTTTGTTTCTTGCCAGACTGCATAAATCCCTGCCTTAAAAAACATTTCACCAGTCCTGATAGACGATACAATAGTTGAACTGCTAACTCCTCTGAAAATATGCCAGTACCAATCTTTTATTCCATCATTCCATTTCAGTTCTGGACCACAGTAGTCACATTCTCCTCCCTCAGCTTGTAATTCCAATTATTGTAGGATGGTTCTATTGCCAGTCGCTCAAGACTTAAGAAGATGCAGTTCCCGGAATCTGACTGTACATCTAGCAGCTCTGTGCTTGCAATAAGTTCGCACTGATATAAGATTAAGAATGATATAAAACGCTGTTTGGGTTGTATAGCGTAGAGATCCAATTTTACCCAAACAGGCTGATCTTAGCACCTTATGTAGGTTAAATAGGTGTGATTTGGTTTAAGCCGTCATCCACCTCATTATGGATCCATGGGTTAAGATTGTCCTGACAACCACAGTATAAACTCAATGGATAATATACTAAGAAATTAATTATTTTCATTGTCTGGGGCCTTTATGTATCAACTGATCAACTGAAAATAAATTAGCTTAAATATATGAAGCTATTATTCGATTAAATCAGTGAGGTTGAAAGAAAAATATCTTTTCCATATTGATTTTGATGAAGATTTGAAATTGGATAAAAAGGCATTTCTTCTGTAAGTCTGAAAGTGAGGGAATTTGACCAAATGATTGCAAAGGGGGCAGGAAGAGCGCATGTCCCCATAAAGAAAATAATTATATGTGTATGAATATATTAAATAAATTCTGGTGAGGTTACTCAAAGTGTGGACTCAAATAGATGACATTAGAGGATAGCATCCTTAGAATATTGTCGGTTCGGTCAATTACCGAATAAAGTATTTCTTTTGATTTAAGAGACATTTAATTCAAATTAAAATCAATTGAAAATGATCAGTTTCGAATAAAAAGTTAACCAAAAACTTAATGATTTTTACAATTTTGTATTTTCATTTTAATTTTTTGTTTATTTTGTTTTCTTTGTTTGTTTTTTTGTTTTATATTGTTTTTCCCATAAGAGAATCAACTCTTAACACTTAACAAACAACAATAACATGACATGCCTTTGCTGCAGCTGCAAAATCTTTTTGTTCATTTTTATTTTAGTTTTCATTTGATTATATTTTCCATTTTTATTTGTAATTTTTTTTCTGCACGAATTTTCTACACGATAGAAAGTGAAATACTTGAAATGAAAGACTTAAGCAACAAACTTGCATTGTGACTTATGCTAGCGTACAGTCGGGAACATCAGCATGCAGTCAAACAAAGCAACAAAACAAAACTCAATAATAAAGGCCAGAGTTTCTTAAGCTGTATGAAGCATGGAGCGTATACTAATTGTATATATTTCAATATATCTCATAAAACAATAAATACTTAACTAAAAAATGACGGGTCATTATTAAACTCTTTAAAATGAAAACTGAACTGAAAACTTACATATATGTATACTTAGTGGCATATGCATTCTATTCATCAGATTAAAGTTATAATAGATTTTACACTGGTGTATAAATAAGTGAATAGTGAATAACATTTCCTTCACTTGAAGAAGTGACACTTTTTCATTTCATTTTATTTTTTAGTTCTTGTAAATTGTTCAATTTCTTGCTGATTGAAAACTTTCCCATTTGAAAACTTCCACAGTTGAAATAATCAAGTCTTTATATTTCTTACGATATAACCAACAAATCTTGTAATATTTTATGTATTGTAATTTACACCACGGGATTTTAAATATGAAAAACAGTTCATTGTTTTATTGTTACTAAATATCGTGACTTTCAAATCTAAGAGGTCTAAGATATAAAACCTTTTTAGGCAATATGTTACATGTCTTATTTCATCCCATATGATTGGCACTTCCAGGTATTAATTGCTCATATACCAAGGAG
Source organism: Amiota albilabris (assembly GCA_037040105.1). Taxonomy (NCBI): domain Eukaryota; kingdom Metazoa; phylum Arthropoda; class Insecta; order Diptera; family Drosophilidae; genus Amiota; species Amiota albilabris. The sequence goes on from JBANCV010000286.1 coordinate 42,032, forward strand.
CTCTTACTATACTAAATTATTTAGTACACTAACAGACTATTTTGGTATCTTTGCAGTATCGCAATATTGAAGTAACTTGTCTTGTACTATCTATTTTGAAATTGAATTGAATTCAACGTAAAGCATTAAATATTATCTCATAACTAATTATTAATGTGTCATATTATTTCGCAATTGTAATTGTTTTGCGGGAGTATTAAATGTTTCCTGGGATCACAGGTTGAGAAACTCTGATAAAAACTATAAACATCAAAATCAACAGCAGTAATAGCAGTAGCAGCAGATGCAACAAATGTGGCAAGTGTCATTGAATTTGAAGTCAAGTCAAGGAAAATAAAGAAGATGCAACAACAACTGCAACAGGATTAGCCAGTAATACTACATAGTACATACTAGCAACACCAACTGCGTCTACAACATCAACTGTGCAACATGATCAAAAGTGTATTTTATTTATTTGAAATTTTTGTTGTTTTTCATTTTTGTATTTATTTTACTGCAGCGAAAGCGAATTTTCATTGACACGAACAAACTTGGAAACAAACAAAAATAAAAATGCAACTACTTATAAAATAAAATAAAATATATTTTGCTGTTGTTGACATTTCTTATATTCAAAAATAAAAAAAAAAATCCCCAACAAAATGGAATGAAATAAGAAAAAAATCGCGAGTGAGAAATGAAAGAAAGAAAATATTTCTGGAAAAACGTGTCGAAAACGTGGGGGAAAATTGTCAAGGTTCGACTTGCATATTTCTTCGTGTTCGTTGTATGGAAAGGAAAGTGTTTATGGAAAACTTGTTTCTCCATCACGACGACGACAATGATGATGATGATGTCGTCGTTGACTTGGCTTCTTCTTTTGTTGATCTCCCTGTCTGTATGCCTGTCTGTCTGTCTGTCCGGCTGTCTGTCTGTGACTTCTTCTTTCTCCATAGTATATTTGACTTTGGCTTTTCCCGCCTTTAACTTAACCATTTATGGATTTTTCACATGATTTCAACTTCACAGTGGGGGCGCGCCTGCATACTGAGAGATTGTTCAGTAAAGTGAGTGAATTAAGTATGCATTTCTATATACTCGCATATAATGTAGGCCCCTAATGATCATTCACTTTAAATGGAGAAATAAAAATCCAATCGTATTTCCAAATTCAAAAATAATAATTAAAAACAATTAATTTTTTTTTTTTTTTTTTTTACAATAATTACAGCAATAATAATAAGACCAGGCAAGGGCACGCTAAACATTTCAAAAGATTGAGGAGAGTCAATGATTTAACCATTTTAACACTGAAAAATATAATATAATAAATGCAGAAAAAAGAAAAAAAAAAAAAAAATACTAAATTTGTATGTTTCTCAGGAATAAAAAAATGTTCATAAAAGAAGAATGTAAATATAGATATCAAATGTTTCATTCTGATATATGAATGTACATATGAATCTGTGAAGTAATTTTAAAAAATGAACTTTCAAGGCTTTGTTAAGGGTTTTCTGTTCAAATTTCAAGTTGATCTTTATGATCCTAAGATCCTTAACAAAGCGAAAATTTGTTAAGGAGCCTCCAAATCTTAAGACGAGAGCTGTTTGGGCATCAGTGCAATATAAAAATCATACATTTCTGTGTTACCAAGTCCAATTGCGAAGTAATGCAAAATGAATACTTTGTTTCATGGATCATTCTACTCTCTCTACTTTGAAAAATGAAGGAACACTTATATGATGCTGCTGTGGTGGACGCTAATTTTCAGACAAATGGTCTTAATTAGTTCAATTCAATTTCTTCTTCACCCATATTCATATATAATTTATGGAGTCTCCGATGCACTCCCCGCCATGCAATAGGCAATGCAAAGAACATTCGGTTCTTTAGTTGGAAGACCAAGTATTCCACTAAGAAAAATATGTTCGGATGCTAAATATTTCAGTGTGGTGACAGTGAGCTTTACTTAGCGTATTGCCTTGCAGTACACATGTCAGAGGTTCGAATTCAGCTCACGGCTAAACCAAGGAATCGTCTTGAATCCAACAAATAAGAATATATTTTAAACTAGTGTGAAGTGTATAATTTTAGTATCCAAACAACAGTTAAAATATATGCTTTCTTCAAAAAAATATCGTATAGTAACCTGTATATATAATAAAAATTCTGGTTTGAATTGCTTATGTTAATTATCCGAAGCCTTGAGTTGCCCAGTTTACTGAATATTCAAAACTTTCAAGAGTCCAGTTCAGAGAGTCTTTACTGTTTTGTGTACGAGTAGTATGTATAATAAAAAAAAAAAAATGTAGGTATTTAAATAAAAAGTAAAAGAATCAACAGCGAAAACTTTCTTCTTTCACAGCCATCATCATTGGCCTTTGGGGCTTCTTCGCTTCTTTGTGCCTTCTCTTTTATTGTTACCACTTCAACTTCTTTAGGGCGACACAACGCAACACAAAGTCAGCGAACGTTTAATTTGCATATTCATACTTTTTTTTCTTTCTACATATATTAAATATTTGTATCACAACTAATATATAACTACTACATATGTATGGATGTTATGTATCTAGATACCATAATCACTTATGTACATATGAACGTTTGTTTGTTTGTTTTCTTTTCTTAATACTTTTTCTTCTTTTTTGTTCTCACACCTTTCTTTTTTTTTGCCATATTTAATTTTTATAAAAGTATATAAAAAATTATTTATAAACTTTAACAAAAAAAAAAAAAAAAAAAAAAAATGTTAATAAAAAGAAAAAATGAAATGAAATGAAATAAATAAATAAAAAGTAGTTCACTTTGCTTGCCACGCAGTATTTGTCAATGCTAACGACAACGACAACTTGGGCTCCACCCTGTCCCCTTTGGCATTCATAACACCTCATGCACCTGTAGTTACAAATGTGGTTCTACATTATACATGAATGTGCTTCGTTTTCTATTTGTTTATTTCTATTATTATCTCATGAATTTAGCACTTTTAACACATTTACTTTTTTTTTTTTTTGCATTTTTATTGTATTTTGTGATATGTATTGGCAAGCAAGTCTAGTTTGGATTGATTATGAATAAGATTCTTTTCTGGGGCAACATGTACATAGTAATTTTTTATATCCAATATTCAGTTTTATGTACATACAACTATGGCAATAATAATAATAATTGCTGGTTAAGGGCCTTGGGTCAAGAGAGTCCTTAAAATCTCATGTAGGAAGCGTTAAAGCCTTTCAATCAAATCCCAAAGGAGTCACTATCTCAAAAAACGGAACCTTATTACAAATATAATGGGTGCACCTACCAACTCACGAAGAGTCACACATCCTCTTGTCGGAAATTAAAATACCAATCCTAGAAAAGAGGCGAGCTTAGTTAAAATTAATTTAAGAAGTATATCTTGTAACTCAACTTTATTTATTTATTTATATATTAAATTAAGTAGCATACATTATACAATGAAGAATTACCTATTGATATTAGTGTACAAGCTTCTTATGTTTATGTTTCAATGGTAACTTTTACTCAATTTACATTTTATTAGCAAAGTTACAATGATATGATTATATGTATTGATGTTCTCAGTTGTAGGACTTTGGATGTGTTTTGAGGGCTTCGTATTTTTGAAAAAGTATGCTTTAGTCCTCGCTAAGTTTTGATAGTGGTCCAACATATGATAGATGGAGAGGGTGTCGCAGTAAGAACAACATTGTGAGTTCCATTTAGTATGTGATCATGCACCAGTTGAGTGTAACCTATTCGAAGGCGAACACCGGCCATGGTTTTTATATTGTGCAACTTTCTACAGGCGTATGGTTGATATTACTTTGTATTTCCTTTTCGCTTTTAGAGCATTTATGAAGGAGTTGATTTGTTCAGAAGTAGTATTTATGCAGGAGTTTGATGGATGTGTCATAAAGCCTGTGATTTTTTGGCGGTAGTCCGACCTCTGCCAGGATGAACTTTATGGGTCAAGTTGGAAAGGCATTTCTGCTGTGAAGTATTTGGGCTTCCAGAACACCATATTTAGTTTTGATGACATATGTAAATATGCTTGATTTCATTGGAAAAGTTTTTTTTTGAATGGAATCTTTCCATTGTCTAATAGATATGGAAAAGTTTTCGATAATATTTTTCTAAGAAGAAAAGGAAATTAAAAATTAAAATTAACCAAGTCACTCATGATGTATTTTTATAAATTTGTTTTGAATTTCTGAAATTTTGTTTAATTTTAACATCAGTCTATATCCATTGACCACATAGTAATAAAATTAAATTAAAAAAGGCAAAAAATTAAAAAGAAAATTTAACCTAGTGTGCGGAGCTAAAATAGATTTGACCGATATAAACTTTATAGTTTATTGTTGTATCTTTGAGTAAAAGCTGCGAACAGTTAAAATTTTTATTTGCGTTAAATTGTAAAAAAATTCACATTGGTGTGCCGTTATCTTTATATTCATATTAAATTGATTATTTTACTGATTATGAAATGGAACGAACAATTTATAGTGCTCAACAAGAGTTTGCATTAAGTTGTGGACTTGGTTCCGAAATTATATGGGACTCTCTTTTGTCGTATCAGTCAGATGTCCTAATGCAGAAAATCATTACTCTGCTACCAGATGGAGAAGGCAGAAATCAGCAACTGCTACAAAATCAAAGAAACACGTTTTTCAAGAATGTATGGAATCAACGAAAATATACGAATGGGACACTTCTATCCGCGGTAATCTATGTCTTGGTTACGAATGTTTCAAGCAAACGAAAAGCCCTCGATGCCACAAATTTCACTTGTCATCCAGTATTCCGGACAAGAAAATGCATGAGAGGTAAAAGTAGCGTTGGCTGTTGTATGGTCTTTGTCGATGAACGTGGACGAGTATATGCAAATTGGAAACAGTACGTCAAAAATAATGCTCTGCCAAAGGGTTATATGGTTGCTCCAGCAAACGGTATCTATTCTTTTTGCGAATCTGGCAAAGTCCAATTGGAAGTGAGAGCAACAGCAGCGGCGACCATTAAAAATAGACTGTTGAATACCGGTGATACTTTCGCGCAAGTCGGAAGTCTTGCATCAACGGTTCCGATAGCAGCTGCTTTTATATTTCCTATATGTCTGCCTATAATAATAGGAGCAACAGTTTTAGGTACTGCAACTGCAACTTACTCAACTGTGCGTTCCGTGAAAGATCTCTATGACCGGAATAGGCACAGTCAATCGACTTCGTTTAGAGATAGTGAGGCACGTTGCAGCTGGTTTGGCATAGTTGGCGGCGTTGTCAGTTTGGGCGCAACGGGTGCTACCACAGCTTTATCGTATGTTACCATAAATGGGCAGGAAGTCAGTTTAATGGCCCAGATGGTTGTGAGTAGTATAAATGTGTCTTCAATTGTAGTTTCTAGCACTGGTGTGGCAAACAGTGCATATTACTTATACGTGAAAATGAATGATGAACAATTACTGTGCGGCGCTGATATTTTACAATTTGCAACTACTCTATTGATTTTCACCCATTCAATAAACAATCTTTGCATCGCAACCCATATTTCAAACGCCACGAACAGTTCCATGCAGCGACACATTCTACACAAACAAATAAACAGGTTCTTCCGACAAATCTTAAGGGAAACCAGTAGAGTTCAACAAGGAAACAGCGGACAGAAATTTGATATAATACGGAGCCTCAATGAAATACCCATAAAGGATGAGCTACAAAGACTGCATTTACGTTACAGACTCTTGAGTAATGGTTCCTCAACACAAGACGATGCACGTTTTGCCCAATTGTCTGTTATATTTCGGATCAATTCAAACGGCAAAAGAGAATTAAATTTATCAATGCTTGCACATGTCTTTGGCATAGAATTCATGCGTCACATCAAAAGTGTTGAAAATTTGTTGAATTTATTTGAATCGATTGTCCATTATTTCGACGTTAAAATCTTTAAATTTCTTATTAAACTTGTTTGGATTTTTATAAAAACGGAAAGCGATAAAATCGAAAGGCGTCTGAATACATATGTATTAACAGAAACGACTCTTTACCGTATGCTGATGTATTGCTTAGAGAATTATACAAATCTCACTTTCGGGAATATACGTTTCCGAGGTAAGAATATAATTGCCGGTGTCGAAAGTTATTTCAATTCTATCAATCCAAAAAATGAAGAAAATCGTGAATATCAATGTTCCTTCTGCAAAGGCTCTTATCATGTGTGCAACATTTAAAAGATCTGTAAATCAAGCAGTATTTATCCTAAGAAAAAAAAAAAACCAAATTAAAATATGTATCTACAATTCTGATTATGTGTAATATTTATTATTGTTTTATATGATCAATCGTCCCAATCTGATCCACAAGTTATTGGATAACAAAAAAAAAAAAAAAAAAATTTGGAAAAATAAAAGATTGTATTTTATTTTAATACATGCATACATACTCATATTCTTATATACTTACTAAATACAAAATAAATATAATAACAACAAGAAAATGTTTAAAGTTCAAAGTAAAGATTATAAAAAAAAACAAAAAAAGAAAAAAAACTTGTTTTGACATTTTGAAAAAGCACCGCAAATAAAATGAATTGAATTAAAAAAAATTAATATAACTAATCTTGCATACCAAAGACACATACATACAACTATGTTGTATACCGTATACATATGTATATACATATATCTAATATAATATTATACAAATATCATTTAAAATTGTAACACTACTAAGCTTAATACTTAATGCATTCATTTTATTTACAAAATGTTTCTTTTCTTTTTCCCACTTTATTTATTTTATTGTAGATCAAGAAATCACGAGATATTGATTCAAAAGGCACAATTAATAATAATAATAATAACAACAACAACAACAGCAGCAACAATAACAATGAGAAAAGTACAAAATGTTTAACTACTAGCGGTAACGGCAACAACAATAACAAAACCGATCAGAAAGATAATAACAACATTTGTAGCAAACATACAACAGCAAATGGCAAATCAAATTGGAAGGTTAGTAGTACTACTAGTAACAATAATAAATTATATTGTAGTAAGTACATATTGAATTCAAGGAATTGTACATATCAGTTTCACCGAAACTTACATGTCTTTCCTACTCTCTGGAGTCTTGAGGAAATTAAGATTTTATCCTAATTACAAAAGATTAGGGAAACGAAAAGGAAAAAGTGAAACCTAGTCACCTAGACTCAGTTGTTCCCATTGTCTAAATGTAATCCACCCTATAATTACAGATGTTCCGAGAATCTTATCTATGTATATAAAAGTTACAGATTGTAGTGACATTTAAAGAAATTTCTTTAAACTTCATCCAATGGGAAGCTTAGTAGTAGTCCGAAATTATCGTATGTGCCAAAAACTAAATTTTACAGATGAGCGTTTTTTCTACTTTTCTTTGGTTTAGCTTGCAATATATAAATCAAATTTTACATGTGCTTAGATAATTAAGGAATATAACTAAGTACAGAGTTTTTTTTTTTTTTTTCGGTAAAAACAGATTTTTTGGCACATACGATAATTTTGATCACAACGTTTCAAAGTGATCTTGTAAAAATGGCATTTACGATAATATTAAAAACAGTTTAAATTGCAAATAAATTGAAACACAACATTATTTATTTATTTAAATCTTTATGAAATTATATGACAAAATTAATTGTGAAGGTTTTATTGCGATCATTTAAATATTTAAAGTGGTATAAAGTAATAGAAATGCGTAAAAATAAATTGTGAAACTAAGTAAATATGCAAAGTAATTTAATCTTCGTCGTCGCTTTCATTTAACGAGTCTTTTTTTGTTAACGAATGATTTAAATTTATATACTCATTGTGATATTTGGATGGAATCCTTGCAAATCATTAAATTTTTTAGAAGAGATACATAAAGGCTTATGGTACAACACTTCTAGGTTAAAAGTTATATTAAAATTGTTTATAATTTTTCTAGTGGAATTTTCAGAATATCCATAGATGAGTTCCATTGATTGTCTTTCGAATGAAGCTACGCAAAGTTTATTTAAATTTAGTTTAATTTTGTTCGGTAATAAAAAATCTGGAAAAGACTTCCATTTTTTACAATCAGAGTGGCCTATTTCAATGCAGTCCTATCCCGATGGGTTAGTTCGTGAGTCATGAATTATTGTCGCCCATTCACTGGGCGCCCAAATAGTACGCTTTCGTACAAAAGATTCAATTGTGCTATGCAGAGAATCAACTGGCATCATTGTATGATCGGGAAGTAAATATGTAATTTTTATTTTACAAATGAAGTTTGAAAAATGTACCAGCATAGCTAAAACGGCCTTGTTGCGGTTTTGACCATCGCAACTGTCACAATATAGACTTATGTCATTAGCCTGTCATTAGTCTGTCTTTCATCTACGATTTTTAGATACTTATATAGCGCAATGGAGTGGTTCACAGAAACTAATCTCATAAATATGAATTAATAAAGGAAACATCCAAAATGTTTCTCTTCAACTTTTAT
>JBANCV010000288.1:0-50378 GCA_037040105.1 Amiota albilabris
AAGTTTCATTCCAAACTATTTTGTAGTTTTTTTTCTTTTTGAAAAGTTCGGAAACTTTTGACACACACCTTGTATGAACGGAACTGCAATAAATTACGAATAACTTGCATAGCAATTGTTGACACAGAAGCATGAAATCATGAATTCAAGACCGCTGTGCCCATTGTCTCAAGACACTTAGAATAGGTTTTAACGCCAGCCCATTTATTGATAGGTAGACATTTTAATGCATTGATTGAGCTACTTATAGACAATGGGGTGAAACTATCATTGGTAACTCGTTGGAAGCGAATACTGATAATGCAACAATCCTTCTGGCAGCGATGGAGTACTTAACTGCTTTACAAGTTCGTACGAAGTGCTGCAAACTAGGACCCTTTTGCTAATAGTGGAAGACAGCTTGCCACTTGGTCGTTTGTGCATTGGCTGTCTGGTTGAGATGCACTCTGGATCTGATGGTCAAGTCTGTTAATAACGTCCTATTTAAAACTTTTTGCAATGCTTTGCAATGCAGAAGTACTATTGCTCGAAACACAGCTACTCTTGTTAGTGTCAATCTAGAATTACACATAAACAAAACACGGCACAATTGGGCAAAAACACACTACAATGACAAATAATTTTACATAACTGGACTAAAGTTTTCCATTGTAACACTTTTTATTTTTCTTTTAACTTTTTAAACACACGCATATGAACTTTTCAAATATTTTCCGCCAATTTCACAACAACCAAATGACACACAAAACAGCTTTTTTATCTAATCAGGGTATGTATTGTAAATATTATACAACAGTTAAAATTTAAAATTTGTAATAAAAAACTTGAATTTATGCCAAAAAAAAATGTACTCTTTGCCCACAATGCAATGTATTTGTATTGTTGTATCGAGTCTACGGCAGGCTTGCTAACTTAGGGGTTTTAGGTGTAAAATAAGTAAAATAAGTATTAGTATTTATCGGGGTAACGACATATCTCCGCCGGTTTAAAAACGGCATATCTCCGCTCGAAGAGGACCTACGTCGTTTGCAAACGACATAAATCCACGCAGAAATATGTCGTTTGTACAGCGGCGGAGATATGTCGTTTTCAAACGTAATAGTTCCGCGCGGAGTATGTACATAAATTAGAGACCGACCAAAAATTGTAGTCTGCATGTCTTTATGTATAAAATTCGAGTGTATTTTCTTGGCTCTTCTCCTACACGTCGAGATACAGGCAGTTTTTTTTTAACAAATTTGTAATCTACTGACCGCTGATAGGATCCTGTCAAAAAACGCTGTACCGCTGACAACTGAAGTACGTGTTGGTTCTGAGAATGTGTCAATTGCGAATTAATGGTGTACAACACCATTCGGAAGCCTTTTTATAACAATAAATAAATAATAATATGCAATAAATCTTCGAAGTAATTCGTTGTTTGTTTTTGTTTTGGACGGGAAAAAATGCGAGGAGATTTTGCCAATCATATGAAATGCAAACAGAAAGCGGTCAGCTGTTCATTCGAATATCTATGTTCGAAAAATCAAATCTCTTGTTGTTCAATGACTCCGATGATTTATTTCGGCGGTTTTTATTGTTGGGGGAATATAATTTTGAATGGATACCGTTAAATAGCAATTGACGCAGTCTCAGATCCCACCTGTACTTCAGCGGTACAGCGTTTTTTGGCAGAGGATCCCATCAGCGGTCAGCCATTTAAAAATTTGGTAAAAAACTGCTTGTTCTAGACAACAACGCAACCTACCGGGTCCAACCTTGGCTGCGACCCATCGATGTGACAACATTAGTACAAAAAAAAAATTCATTATTATAGGTTCAGCCGTTTCAGGAATATACACTCAAATTTTACATATAAAGACAACTCCGCCGCTCTACAAACGACATTATCAGCGAACCGAAATTAAGCGTTGAACGAAGGCTATCAAACAAAGTGCGTGATATTGGTTTCTTTCTCTTGAATGTTGCTGTTTTCGTTTGCAATAATTACAAAAAAGAGTACATTTTGAGTACATATCAACTCAGAATTGTGTTCTTTATTTACGTTCTTATTTCAAGTGATGAAAAATATTAATCGCATTTCGCTTCTGCTGTATATATAGTAATTATATTTACTTTTTTATGTACATATTCCAAATGCTTACTAGTAGTACTCATACATTTTCGAAAAGTACATATGAACATAATTATCTTCTTGTTGCTCACGAATTTAACCAATCGATGGGTAGCGGGGCGAAGTGATCAGATGCATAACACAAGCAAAACAACCACCAACGTGCTCATTCTCTCAATTTGCTCTCCCTTTGTCTTTGTCAAAGCGTTCTAAGCATCTTCCACATACATAGAACTGAATCTTACCAAGCAAGAAAAAAAAACAATACATTATTTTTGTTTCGAAGTACCAACTATCAGACCATTTATCAATTATTTGCAAAGTGAAATCGACCATACCCATTTCAAATAGGCTATCTCTACATTACTCAAAAGCAAACTGTAAGATGTAAAGGCATATCGTAAACCAACGCATCCAAATAAAATATCTACTTTTAACGAGAATTCACTATTCACCAATCTACCAGTAACGAAATTGACTTCATTATTGACTTCATGACTGCTACCGTCTGCGATGCAATCGACCAACCCATACCCAAATCCTATATTACCCACCCACTTAACTCCAAAACCCCTGATAATATTCTAGAGCTTATAAAAATTGGAAACATGATATGAAGACACTGGATAAGAAATAGGCATCCAATATTCAATGCCAAATTAAACTTTATAAATCGTCAAATTAACGTGCAATTGTTAGAATTTAATAACATTAACTGGAACAATAAACTTTCCCACTTAGTCACAAACTCTAAAGCATTCTGGAAAATAACAAAAATAATTAAAAACAAAAAACTATTCGTCCCAAGCTTCCGTTATAATGATCAAATTCACAGTACCAGAGAACAAAAAACCAATATTTTGAGGGAAATCTTTGAGAAGAAGCATCACTCCATCGATGCGTTTTCAGATGCAACCACTGTGAATAGGTCGCTAAACACCCTGGGCACTGCTGAGATCTCAAACTACCAAACCATAACCCTTGCGGAAGTGAAAGATGTTGTTCGCTTCCTAAAAACTAAAAAGTCTCCAGGTCCACATAATATGCCTTATATCTGCCTGAAGCATCTCCCCATACGTGCTCTAAATTTGCTTGCACTTGTATTCAATAGATGTATAGACATTGGCTACTTCAACCGCTACTGGAAGTTAGCTAAAATTGTGGCGATTGCAAAGCCAGGCTTAACAGGTTTGCCTCATCAGAAAGCTACCGCCCTAAAAGTCTCTTGTGCGGTTTCTCCCAAGTCAGACACACACATTTATGCAAAGAACATACTCCCGTCCTTTCAATACGGCTTTTTAGGCCCACCCTCAGATGTATTCATCCCCTCAATAAGCTCAAGCAATTTGTTTCAAACAAACTAAAAACAAAGGAATCGGTAGGCATGGTTACACTGGACATTCAAGATGCTTTTGATACTATGTGGCACAATGGCCTCATACATAAGCTAGTACACACCAGTACCCCTCTGTACCTAGTAAGAATGATTCGCAGTTTTCTATCGGACAGATATTTTTGGGTATATATGAATGGTGTAAGGTCAGATAAAAAATTGATAACTGATGTTCCTCAGGGATTATTGCTAGGACCTTTGCTCTAAAATCTATACACTTACGACTTTCCATTTCATAGATGAAAATTTAAGCTAAATGCTAATAAAACAAACGCTATATACTTTACCCGGAAGCGTAACTCCAGCCATTTACACGACTCTAATCTTCTGCTTAGATCCCAACCAATAAGGTGAGAAAACTGCATAAAATATGTTGGGTTAAATATAGACAGCAAACTAACCTTTCGCTTTCACATAAATAGGATTGATAAAACAAATAAGACGCTAAGAATTCTATATCCCTTTTTCAATAGGAAATGAAAACTATCAACAAAATACAAACTTATAATATATAGATCGATATTCGTCCCAATTATTTTAATGTTATGAAGTTTGAGGTGACTGCGCGCAAAGTCACCGTAATAAACTTCAGATCTTACAAAATAAATTGTTAAAAATGATTTTTTATCTTCCTTCTTACTACTCCACTTCCCTACTCCGTTAATCTACTACTAGTTTCAATGTAAGGAATCATATAATGCACTTTCCAAGTGTAGATCGGCACTTAACAAGCTAATTCTAAATTAACTTTATTAACTCCAGATCCCTAGTTTTAGTTTTCAATTTTTGGGCTAATTTTTTAAAACTCTCTATTGTAAGGTTTTTGTATCCCCTATTTTCCTTACTCAAAAAACATGTTTCAAATGTAACGAAAAATTTATTTTATTAATTTTTATTCTTAGTTGTTAAGTTGTGAAATGTACTGAACTGAATAGTTTTCGCCTCAATTTCAACTAAATTCCAAATCACTGTGCACAGAAATCCCATTAAGGCGAATTGAAATCACCAATTTCTTTACCTGTTTTGATTCAATTCTCCCTTATGTACAATAAAGTTATTAAATTTTAAAAAGTACCAACAATTTTCGTCTGTAATCTATATTTAAAGAATTCAACATTTCAGTTGTGTTTAGGAAAAATTTGCATTTTACAAAACCTTCTTTGAATTATTAATGAAAAGAGACAAGTAGCGAAGCAACAAGCAATGCTGGATATGCGATTTCCATGAGACCCTGAAAAATTTTTTGAGACGTTTATGTGGTTTTTGCGTTTTCGTGAATACCAACAACATAAATTTATATGTCTTTTGAAAACGACATAATTCCGAGCGATGATATGACGTTTTAAAATGACATAATTCAGTCAGAAAAAAGCGACATAACTCCGGCGTTAAAATATACTGGGCGGAGATAAGTGTATTTCTAAGGTTTTTTTATGGTTATTTTTGGTGCTTTGTTTTACAAGTATTAGGCCTGGAAGACTTGCCAGCTTAGGGATCTAATCAAAAATTATATATAGTTACAATTACTAGGAAAACCCCCCAAACAAAATTGACGTTATTATATACTATTTCAAATATAATTTCCCCTAAGTTGGCAAGCCTGTAACAAATGTCACATGTGTTAATCAGACAAAACCAATTTTACATAAAATTCAGCGAACTTGTATACATGGCTATTGTTAACAAAAATGATGTCGTGTATGAGTGGTATCAATTACATAATAAATCTTGGTTTAATCCTTCAATATCACATATTTTGAAGTTGATAATGATAGTGACGGTTAAAAAATGTTGCGAAATTCGGATGCAGATTTGTCACGCTTCCAATTTCAAAAGCAACTATCGAGCACGCATTTTCTATATATAATAAAGTCAAAAATAAAGTTGCGTTGTCGGTTATGTACTTATATTGCAAAGTTTATTGATAGTTAGATTCACATTTAAAAGATATAATAATGTATAACGATATTATAAACAAAAATATTTGAAAACATATATTTGAATTTAGGGGTTAATATTTTTGGGAGTTGGCAAGCCAGATCCACGGCGCTTCACGCTATAACGCGCTGTAAGCAGGCTTTAATTTGTATCTACCTACCAATCTTCGTGGCTTCTGACGCTTCGGCTTCAATAGTTGAAATGTATGATTTCGTATGGAACAAATTATTGTGTTTTAGACTGCTTGAAGTTAGCTGTTTAAAAACTAGGTATTTACACTGTTTTTTAAGCTGTCAGCTGTTTTTTGTTTTGGTTATACACACACATGGAATGTTGTAGCTCATTGTGAAAAATTAAAATGAATTTTTTGCAGAAAATAGATGGTTTGAAAACATATGCTGTATATGAACATAATTCTTTCAGCTGCTATTTTCTTCCTTGCTGCATATTTCATTATAATTTTCATAAAAATATTACAATTTCAAATTTGCCTATTTATTTGTATATTTTGTTGGTCCATAATCAGCTGTTTCCTGTTGCCACGCAACAAAAAAGGGGAAAAGTCTAAAATTCCCTAAAAAAAGGCAGAAATTACCCCACACTGCTGTGGGGAGACCAGTCGACAGTTGTTGAAAAAGTAGTTTATATTTAAACAGTTTAAAAACTCCTCCGATTTCTGCAACAATAACATTCTATTACGTCACTTTTCCCTGTGGTTGTTGTATAGAATAACCGTTTTGAAGTGAAACTTCTTTAGCGAAGGGGTGAAAATCCAAAAAATATGAAAATGAATAGTGTCGAAAATCATAATGTTGCGAAATCGAATCGAATACGAAAGAACGAACATACGAACAATTGGCAGAATGACCGACCACCGGCCGACAATGCTTTTCTCCCTCTCTCTATTGTCTCTTTGTGTGTGTGTTGTTGTTGATCTCTCTCTCTTTCAATATGCGTTATGGAGAAGGAAAATGCGCGGGTAGTTGCTGTTGTGTTGTTTTATGCGCAACTTATTTGACATCTGCACGAACGCATTCAGTTGCTTTGCATAACGGAATACCATTGAATTTGGTACTCCCTTTTCGGAACACTACACAAATGAATGAATTCTATTTTATTTGAGCGAGCGATACCATAGTAAACTATCGCCACTCAAAATGAATGGAACAAGAAAGAATCCAAAGGACCAAGAAAAAAATGAAAGGAACAATAAAAAATGCATTTCATTCGGTTGCATTCTTTAATCATTAGTTTTTTTGCGTAGAGGGAGAGAGAGAGTTTTTGTTTTTGTGAAATGTAGTTGGCGAAACCAAATGTGTTTTGTGAGAGGAATTTGTGTGCAATTGTTGTTTTGAAATGTGGTCGGGAATGCAAATGTGTTTGCACACGGAAGAAAATAAATTTAATTTCAGCACCGCTTCGTTTGAATGAGAACATGGAACACTCTCTGAGCTGCATTTAGACATTGGGTTTCATTTCAGTGAAAGTGCATTTAACATTCATTCATTTGAGCATGAGTAAGAAAAATGACCTTTTGAATTAATTCAGGCAGATGTCTACAACGTATCAACAACCACACACCTGCAATTAGAACTTTTGCATTTTCGCTCCTCTTTAATCATATTTGTGCTCATGGAGTGAATTACATTTATGCTTTTTTTTTTGTGTGCCCCACCAGACGTCGATATCGAATATTAATTTGTATGCATGTCGCTGATGCTGACATGTTAACACCAATAGGAGAAGTATGCCATTGACCATCTAGGACAGACAATGAACAACCGGTGGTAGCAGTGGCCTTAAGTATAATTATTAAATACCCGTGTTTGAAGATAGAGGATGTTCCTAAGTGAAGTTATTGTTATCATCGTGTGCTGCTATCTATCAGACGACGCTAATACAAATTTCAGACTCATTGATAGGTTAGTTTCAATTTGGCAACGAGTCAGATGTGTTTCGTGATTTTCGGTAAGATGGGAAAAGAGCAGTATCGAGCAGTCATTCGCTTCTTGTTTTTGGATGGGAAAAAATGCGAACTTCAAAGCAGTGTTTGGGACAGTTTAAGCGGGATCCGAAGGACTTTTTGCATCGAGTTGCCACCGTTGATGAAACCTGGATTCATCATTACACACCAGAAACAAAGAAACAATCAAAACAATGGATTTCTCCCGGTGAATCTGCACCAAAGAAGGCGAAGACGATCCCATTGGCCGGTATGTATGTACGACGATTTTTTGGGATGCGAATGGCGTCTCCCTCATGGATTTTTTAGAAAAGGAAGAAAGATCGCTGGACAATACTACAGTCAGTTATTGGACCGCTACGACAAAGAATTAAAGGAGACACGGCCGCATTTGGCTAAAAGACGTGTTGTTTCATCACGATAACGCACCAGCACATTCATCTGGTATCTCCGCCAAACTGCATGAATTGCGTTATGAATCGCTGCCCTGCCGCACCCCCTTATTCACCCGAACCGGCACCCTGCGAATTTTTCTTGTTTCCTAACATGAAGAAATGGCTCGCGGGAAAAATTTAGCTTAAAGGAGGAAGTCATCGCCGAGACAGAGGCGTATTTTGGAGAGTTCGACAAATCCTATTTTTTGAGGGGCTAAAAAAATGGCAGGAACATTAGAAGTGTATCTTTC
This sequence comes from Amiota albilabris, assembly GCA_037040105.1. Lineage (NCBI taxonomy): Eukaryota > Metazoa > Arthropoda > Insecta > Diptera > Drosophilidae > Amiota > Amiota albilabris. The sequence continues at coordinate 8,093 of JBANCV010000288.1, forward strand.
TAAAAGGGGATTATGTTCAAAAAATAACTTAACTTAATGAACCGCCCTCGTACCCCCGAATCAGGAAATTCACAAAATTACGTTCATTCACAAATCACTACTTTTATATTCTTATGAAGTAGCTAAAATTCTCCATCTTGGATCAGATAAAATTCCAATAATTCTTGGAGGAGATTTGAATGTATATTTTGATAAAGTATCTTCAGTGTCACTTTTAAATTAAAAAAAAAAAAAATCCATTTCAACATGTCGAATGACCCTAACAAATCAACAACAATAGATGATTTATTTTCACGATACTTAAACACTGTAGATACACGAATGTTTGTATCTTTTTAGTTATCATTAGCCTCTCATAATGTTTGTAGCATAAAAAAATTAAATAAATGATTAATACAATATCATAGAGCACTATTATTATTTTAAAACTTGATTCTTAACATTTTGTGCAGCAGTTTCATTTCAATAGTGTGCTTATATAGGTGCGGCTTATTACTTTTTTTTTTCTTTTATTAACTAATTAGAAATTTCAAAAGCAATACTATTTTGTTAATAAATTCACAGCAGCTGTTTTGTTATATCCAAAATATCTGTAACTTGAAGCGTCGGAAGCCATTGTCCTTTTTTAGTTCTAAAACAGCTGTGTAACTAGTTCCATACGATTTCATACATTACAACATTTGACGTAGCAGCGTGGGAAGCGTCAGAAGCTACGAAGCTTGGTATGAAGTACAGAAATCAGATTTTTAATCACATTTTTTATACAACGACCCCTCACTTTCCCAGTGGTTGTTGTAGAAAGTAATCAACTTCTTAAGCTGGTTACTAAATAATCAACTTTTTAATCACTGTAAACGGGGTATTAAAACCCAGCAAATAAGAATCCAATTCTTTTAAACGTAATGGAGCAGCAAAGTCGAACTTTGAAAAGAATGCGCTCCGAAGATGATCACACCTTACAACGTACTCAATTCAAAGTATATGTGAATAACATTATGATCGAAAAAAGAAATTCAAAAGTAATGCACAGGGTACATGGTAAGAATTAATGTTTTTATTGATTTTGTTTAAGGGATCAACCAAGAACGGCTCTATGTATTACAAATAATATTAGTGATTATACCTGTTCACAATAGTGTGAAATATACATATAACAAAATAAAAATGAGAAAATTTTTATTTTCCATTGAATAAGTGGTTATCACTCAATACCAATTAATGTTCAGGCACATTTTCCTATTTAGTGTGCATTTGAACCAATGGGCAACTTGACAGTCAATCAATCGCTTTTTTGGTAGATGAGAAGTGGGAACACGAATGTGGAACTCGAGTAACGGTATATCGACGGTAACAACAAACATAAACAGAATCCCAAACATGCGTTTTAAAGAAGAATGAATCGACACATTCTTTTGATTGTCAAATCGTAGTCGAGTTTCATCCTCGTCTTGCTTTTTCTCATCTACCAAAGAAGCGATTGATTGACTCAAGTTGCCCATACGTTTAAAAGCGCCTTTAGAATTTATGATTGATGGACATGACAAGTTTCTTTTTTCTTGTTGAAAATATGTATGGACTTATAACTTGTTTTTTGTGTATAACATAACATGCGTATGCGGGTTAGCTGCCACAATTTTATGTACTTTTTTGAGCACTTTGGTGGCCCAAACTTAATGTTTTTTTCTTATTTGTTAGAAAAAACACATAAACTTTTGTTTGACGGTGTGCGCAGGTTGTGTAATACTGATATTAAAACCAAAACTCCAATGCTCTGTACCCAGTATACTCTATGCGGCAATGGAACCATTACATTACGCCCATTTAGCAAAGACGATGAAAGCTTTGAAATGCTAGAACGCAAAAATAGCAAATGCTGCCAGAAGGAATCACTCATAAGTGATGAATGCGTTAACTGTTTCATGCCAATGTGCGAAGAATGTGGCTATTCCTGTGAAGAATGTTGCCATTTCATTTGTCGCAGCTGTGTAACTTTGTTGTAAGTTCACTCTAAATTTGACAATTTTATGGTCAAATTATCATCGTTAAAAAATTATTTTATTCTCATATTTCAGCGGCAATAATTTCAATGGTCGTGCAATTTGCGAGAAATGCCAACTTTACTTGTAACTAAATTTCTGTGGCGCATAATTGTTAATTATTTCATTTATATTGTAAACAATAGACTATATGTAGATAATCTGAATCTAATCTTAGTGCATATACTTATAATTTAAAGAATTGAATATACTTACAATCTACACACTAAAATCCTACAGATGCATTATTAAGTAAAACTTTGACACACTGATACTAGACTCAAAAATTACCCAATTTAATAATTTTGATTTTTAAAATGGATGTAGTTAGAAATTAATTGTTAGTAATATTGAGTTTATTTCTTTTAAATTGAGAACAAAAGTATTGATGAAAATAAGGAACGTTTAAACTTTGCCTTTAAATCTGTTTTTCTTATATTGCTTACAAAGTAGTTCATAAAGTTGACGCCCAGCTTCGTTCGAGTTTCGCATTATAAAGCTTCCCACACGATGGTCGCAAATACCAATAAGCGAGCAACAAATATTCTCTATATGTATTCTGATCTATATAAAAAAAAAATAAGAAGATAAATTTCCCCACCTTTGGCCTTTTTTGAGACTACTTACCTGCGGATACAGCGTTGTCGGTCGCTTGTTGGCAGCCATTAAATTGACGGCAAACAAAAGCGCAAATGGTGCTAAACGCTTTATGGCCACACCTTGAATTTTAATTAATTCCATAAAATTACCCAATTTAAGTGCACATCGGGCCAACATGCTAACTTCCTTCCCACTAATAACTGCATGCTTTTGCCGCTCGTTCTTGTACCAAACAATTGCTTGCAACAGATTTCTGAATATGTACATCATTTGAGGAACACGTTCCATAAGAAGCTTCTTCTTTGTTTTAAACAACGCCAAACATAATTCCGTCATGCCACTATACAATAACTCGAAGTGCTGCAAAGATCCACCCTTAAGTGAGTACTTTTTGATGTTAACGTTTTGTAAGAATTGAATTATGCTATCAATAGTATCTGATGACATCGGCACAGATCGGTTTTCGACAATCGCTTGCTGGGTAACAAGCATTCCTAGTACTAGCGTTGAGTCCAGATACTGTTGTTCGGTGCGATTAAAGCGCAATAATATGTTCGTTGTTATAAGCCTAAATTGTTCATTGAAAATCTGTGAAAATAATTTTATCACAAATCTGAATATACATCAAAAATAAATTAATACTTACTGCACCTTTAATAGATGTAAATGAACATTTGGCGATCAAACCCAGCAAAGATAGCACATTTCTCAAATCATTTTCATCTGCTTCTGTTGCTTCTTTCGCTTTGTCATTTAATTCGCGGAGTGTCAAGATCAGATCTACATTGCTTTTATTATTAATGATTAGCTTTAACGCGCTGCTCATACATTCTGAAGATGACAAAGAATTTGATTTTAAATCTTCACATATCTGATGCCAATATCCACTAAGAACAAGTTCAATTTCATATTGTTGCAAATCCAAAGCTTGGCGATGAATGTGTGCTATAGTCAACAGACGAATGTTATCCATGTTTCGATAATTTAACTATGTAAAAGTTATTATTTAAGAATGCTCAAACAATGTTCCTTTTAATTCACAGCTCTATACTTACCGTATGTCCAATGTAGATTTTACTTATGCGTATAAAATCCTTATGAAACATTGCTGCGTCCTTATCCTTATTAGCATTACTTACTACTGCTTTTAGATAGGGTATAAAAGCTGGTATTGTGAGTTTGACGAAATCCGCATCCTGCTGATAGCTATGTTTTTGGGTAAAATGCGTTTCCAGATAAGAGGTGTATATAACCAGAAATGGTTTTAAATGCGCGTGCATATGTTTTTCACTGGGTCCCGACAAACTCGCTAATGTATTAATAGTCATCAGTAAAATTTTCCTATGTTCTTCGCTTAGCTTTATTCCCATTTTCGTTACCTCCAATTCCAGCATAGATGCTAGAGATTTCAAAAAAGATTTAGTACCTTTCTCACTCTGTTGGATGTATATGCTGAACATTAATTCATAGAATCGGAAGCAACTTTGCATGGGTAAAAGTTTAAGCAGCTGTGATATAGTAAAGTACTTTAGAATAGGCATACGATCACCAAAGAACATGAAATCTATAAGTAGTAAAATTATTTTTTTAGTCTTATTGAAAATGTTCTAAATGTCGTACCTAAAATCAACTCAAAACAATCACTGGCCATGATATTCTCGCGTACTCCTAAAGCATCATGGTACAATGCCAAAAGTCTTAAGAGTAGATCAAATTTTTGTACAGATCTTAAAAATGCAACAGGAAGTAAGCGTAGTCGCTGAATTGCTTTAGACATTGGCTCTGCTAATGATCGTGTTGTCTTCAACTCCTTATTGTGCATATTGATTGTGAATGTCATAGTTTCAAAGTATTTTTCTACATTAGTATTACACAATGTAAATTTATGCAATGCGAGTGATAATGATCCTTCAAGTTTATTTGATGCTAGCTCTTCGCAATATTTTTCAAAGCATTTTAAAGCTTTTAATTGCGTTGTTGGCAGATTTTCTTCAAAATGGTTTATCAAAATTGTATGTTTTAGGGTTTCATTCCGCATGATAAGTTGTGAATGTATTAGCTGTGCCGCTACTAAACGTTGAGTTTCCAGCCGATTAAATAGGCTAATGGAAATATCTTTGTCGAAGTTTAATACCCGTTGTTGGATAAGTGTCCACTCAGCATCTGTTAGATAACCGTGAATTTGCCATATGAATGTGGTTGGCTTTAACATGAACTCTGTTGTTCCATCGGCCGAATAGTACGTAAGTAAAAGATCAAATGCTGATGAATAATAGCTCAATTCAAGAAATGCTTTGACAGTACGATGGTTGTGTTCACGTCCCAACAAAAAATTACCAAATTGTTTCAATAATAGACGTGTAAGTTCCCGTAAAGTGTTGACGTTCTCATAACAAATTTGATGATGCTCAGCTAGGCGGGATCCACTAAAATATTGACAAAGTAATGTTGTGTGCAACTCGATATTCACTATTACATTAATGTTTATCATATCGGCAGCTGTGTGCTCAAGTAAATCACAAAAGGAATACAGCAATGTTTTCCAAATAACCATCGAAGGCTTAGACACAAGACTAGCTACTAATTTGCTAAAAGCAATGCCAGCAGTTCCACTCGGCCAAAGGGACTTAAGTTCAGGAAAGCTTTCATGTATAGGCAACTGCTCTAATATTTCAGTGCTTTCCCCTATCAGTTTGCTGCCTTTGTCATCGTTAAATATAATATGAATATAGTCACTTCTCATTTCTTTGTCCTTGGATTCAGACTTCTTAAGTTTGAAAGGTTCAAGTGCATCATCCGTTGTAGTTTCCTCCGCTCGCTTAACTTCATGCCAATGTGCATTAGAAAGCATATGTTTGGAAAGCCATTCATTAAACACCTTTAAAAAATTTGTCAAAAATCTTTCGGCACGGCTTAGACGTTGAAACATGTTAATACCCAGCACTAAAAATTGTTCGAATAGCCATTGCTCTTCATCAGTTTGTTTTGGTACAACCACCAACCACGTCATAACTTGAAAAATATTTTCTTCAAGGAGGAGTGGATTGAACTGTAGAGCGCTATTTAGCAAAACGAGCACTTCCCGAAGATGCATCTCTTTATAAAGTTTTATGCATTTTAATAATTTTTTACCAACTGAAGTCACTACTGGATAACTTTTCCAAACAAAATTCATTGAAATAGAATGTTTACGCATTGCTACTAGCAAGAAAGCAGAAACTGTAAGATTCAATTCCGGACAGTGTGCAGTAAGTTGTGTTACAAATATATGATCTAGTAACATTTGAAGAAATTGTATATCGCCACGTCGATTAAACAAAGCACAATCCAATACCACTAATCGGACATGCAGTGGCAACGTTACCAATCGCGCAATCATTTGTTCAGAATTTTGCGATTGAGTCAGCAATTGTTCAAGTACGACTAACTCGTCAAAAAAACACAAATCGTGAATGCGTAATGACAGCAACACTTCGGTTAATGGTTGGAGTAATTTGTATCTGTATATGACTTCAAAACTTTCTATATCATATATGCATTTTATGTAGTCCTTAAAAAGCTTCATCACACCTTTCAAAAATTCAGCCTCCAGCTCAGTGCACAGTGTAATGTTAGGTTGGCGTAAGTAATTAATATAACAATTGATGAGAGTGGCACACGTTTCAACTAATAATTTAAAATCAGCACGATAAATATCCTGCACCCATTCGTTGCACAACAACAAGTTTAGTAGCTCAGCAAAATTACGAGCTTCTGTACCGGAAGCTTGATGAGCTAAAGCCAATAGTTCATTTATAAATTTTATTTTCGTTGCCGTCGGGACAAGACCTGGTTGTATGGGAAGTTTTAATACTTCTCGAAATATGATGACAGGAAATGATGAATCAGCTATCTGCCTTGGTAACATTGACGCAAGCCAATCCACAATCTCCTCATATTTATTAGCGTATGAGAAATCCATTGATTGCCATGCATTTGTGGCAAACAATAGACTTTCGCCGAAATTTTTTTCAGGTCGACGCAACCATCTCGTAAATTCTATCAGGATAAGAATAAATTTTTTTAAAACAAAATAACAGAACAAGATTATATTTGAATAAAAGCAATATAGTACCTTGCACAGGCAGCATGTAAATAAAATATTTAACTCTACACGTGTTTGTTATCTACTTATTGAAAATATTCTAGCACAGCTGATTTGCTGTTGTAACCTTTGTATGCAGATTGTATTGTATTTGGATAGAGCTGATTTGTCATCGTTATTGCTGACATAATAAGGTCCATACACGGTGAGTCATGTTTCATCAATGGATTTTGTACGTGTGGATTCACGTTAAGGCGCTATTAAGCGACATTGACACTATACAACGGTTGTATATTCAACATGTGAGTATGTGTGTGTGCTACAGCAAACAACGCTTGTAACAACATTGGACAGTGATCATAATTTTTTTTTGTTTTTAACTGTGTGGACTAATGTCATTACGGACGAAATTTTTTTTGCACTCAATATTTCAATTGCTGTGGACACTTCACAAATATTTCCTACTAGCGCTCACGTCTGCTTACTTCAATTATTTCATAAAAGTGAGCACTTAGCTATATTTGACTGTTTTTTTTTTCCCACATAAACACGATACAACAGTTGTAAGGAAATATAAAGGGTCGTTCACAAGAAATTTAACGGAATTTTATTTAAGACGTTTCCGTCGTATTTTTTCTTCTCTCAATTCATTTCTCCGTAAGAAATAATTGCCATAAAGCAAGTCACAGGCATTTTATGTTTAATAGATTTTATTTAGTAATCTCTCTTGTTGCAAAAATTTGTATAGAAACAAAAAACAGCTGAAAAGCGTTAGTCACGGAACGACAGAATTAATGCACAGTAGAGTTGTCATGTAAATTGTTACATTTGGCGGCAAGAAAATTTCAAAATTTTTCTTTTACAATTTTAAAAATAAAATTGTAATAATTTTACTTCTTAATTTATATTTAATGTCAGACACGTTTAATTTGTCGTACATTTCCAAAAAATCAATCCAAAACACATGATGAGCGTTCATTTTTACACAATCTTTCATATAGAACATTTACATATACACACGGTCAAGCATGCTTGAATCAATTATGAAAATATCAAAATGATTTTACTATGATCAAGTCAGAATTCCATCACAGCCAGACAACTTCATTCACCTTATAGTGCATTTACAGTGCAGTTGAATCGATTCAATGTAGAATCGAACATTGTATCTTGTGGTTTACAAGGGAAAATTTCAGTTTTTGTTGAAACAGTGTTGAATTTTTTCAGGGTTGCAAATTTGGGGCAGTGTATTAAAATTTTTAGTCATTCCCGGTTGGAAACTCTCTGACAGACTTCCGTTCTTTTTTCTTTCACACCAAAACGAAAAACAGCTCATCATGGCCCAAAACAAAGAAAATAGGCAAATTTGAAATTGTATCATTTTTGTTGATATTTTAGTAAATGCTTAGCAAGAATGAATAAGGGAGTTGCAAGAGCTGTTTGCATACCCTTTAAATGGTTGCAAATGACTTCTTTTTCATGAATTTTAAATTTAAATATAGTCAACGTGCGCGGAACGTTCCATTTGAATGTATAACCAAAATAGGAACCAGCTGTTTCTGAATCTGAATCGACAGTGTAAATCCAAAGACGATTCACTTTGAATCGCTTCAGATACACTATAAATACACTATTAAGCCACCTGAACGCAATATAATTTGGTTCATCAAGCATTCGTGTACGTGTGTTGCGTAGAATATACAATTAACATACAATTGTGTTGCATCAACATTATTATATCTTCTCTTTCGAACTGTGTAGACCAATGTCAATGACGGATACAAATTTATTTACTCTAAATATTTTACTTGCCATCGGCACTTCACAAATGTTTCCTACTAGCGCTCACGCCTGCTCACTTCAAATATGTCATAAAAATGAGCACTTACCTATATTTGGCTCTTTAACGAAAAGAGAACAATTGATAGCACTCAAGTTGTACGGGTTTACTGAATCGATTAGAAAACTCGTTAAACTGCGTGTGAGAGACGCACACATAAACATTTTACTCAGCACTATGATAAAGTTGTATGTGCTTGATGAACCAAATAGCTTAATAGGGCCCGCCCACGGTCATGCATGTACCATCATGCGTTATCATAGTGTTAGTGAAATATGAATGTATTCGTGTCACATACGACATACATATTTTATCATGCATGTTACTCTCTACATTCTCTCTTTTGCCATAATCGTTTTCTCCTTGAACATGCTGTCTCATTTACGCCTTCACAAGGTAAGTACGTATGAAAGAGACAAATATAGAAAATTGCTTACTTTCATTAAATATTTGAAGTGAACAGACGTGAGTTCTTGTGAAAAGAAAATTGTGCCGACGGCTCTATGAGACATATAGAGCACAGATTATAGAAATAGAGTGGTGAGAGACCAGCAATACAAATTCAATATTCATTTCTTTTTTGGGCCAATCTTTCATCTACATTTTTTCGTTTTCTTTAATTGTTCTTTGTTTTTGTCTTCTTTCTTTTTCAAACACAGCTACAATCGCTATGAATATTTCGTCCGTCATTGACATTGTGTCGTCCGCACATAAGCACTCTTTGAAACATGAGAAGAATGAGGGCATGATCATGCTTCTATTACTCTCCATAAAACACACGTACACGAATGCATGACGCATGACAGCGTAGGGGCCGTATTATGGGGCTTGCACACTTTGCAACCACGTCGTACAACGAATGGAATGAAATGGAATGGAACAGTTTGTTTTTTGGTTAGCGTGTGGGTTGAAGAGAAATGTTGGAGGGATGGTCGGTTGTATGAAAGATAAAAAATATTGATTTTTGTCGAAGTTGGCTCGTCGGTTGCATAGTGTGAGGGCAAGTGGTACAACCTCATACGAAATTTTTTTTTGTACGTTGAGGTGAGTAAAAATTTGTTGTTTTTTGAACGGAAAATCCTCAGGAAATGCGTGCCAGCAATGTGGAACTCAAATATTGTGATTTTTATAATTTTTTTTTTGTAATCCACACAAAATAACATTTAACATAACCAAGCGTGTGAGGTTTTTCCCCACAATATAAAAAAAAAGTGGCCAATGTGTACTTTTTTTTTGACGCGTAGAATTTGGACTTTTTTTAATTAATTATTTTAGGTTGTGTATTGATTTTGAATACACTTTGAATTCAAATCAACTCCTAAAATATAAGCCTTGAATTCTGCATACTAACTTTTTATTTTCTATTCATTAGTACATAATTATAAAACTTTTAGTTCAAGAAACTAATGTTTTCACTTTTTTTGACGTTGACTGTATCTCTGTTGTAGCAATCTCCTTGACCACATCCTTTTTTTACAATTATTTCTTCTTCTTTTATCTACAAATTTCGTCGTGACGGTTTTTGAATTCATTTTGCTATAAATACCATTTGCACAAACACACACATGCGCTCAATCCAAAAATACCCCACACAATGAAATTGTATGAAACGTTGTAACGTGTGCAGCCAAACGACCAACTTGGTCGTACGTCACGTTTAATACGCGGTCGCAAGTGTGCAGGCCCCATTAGAATCAATCGTGTTTGGATTTTAATAAAATTGACTCACCCTGTATACTATAACTTTGTGATTTTTTAATTAATTCATATATATACATAAATATATGTAATAATACATAATATGTACATAACTTTTATTTCTATTATCTTTATTGGAAGAAATATAGATTATTAATTTGAATGAAATGGTATTTTATTCCATACGCTTTTCACCGGTATGGTCAAGCCTAAGAATAATTAGGCGATCTTATACAAATACATTCAATATGAGCAACCAAATTTTATTTGTGCCGAAACAAATATATTGTGTTGGACTTCATATATCTGCGCGTAGAGGTGGCTTTGGGAGAACCCTGATGTTAAATCACCATCGGCTTTCAAAAGCCACACGCTGGGCACAAATCCAATTTTCACGTTGGCGCCATCGAAAGTCCTCGGCTCGAGAAAATAATGCGGAGCGTGGTGATAGAGTTTCAGCACAACCAAAAAAATTGAAATTTAAGAAATCTGATTTCCGTCGGTTGATGGAACTTTCAAAGTCGGAAAAGTATGTCTTAATAGGTAATTAAGTTAGTGCATAAATCGTAGATCAAATCTTTTCCTTTAAAAATGATATTTATTTTGTTTTTATAGCTGCGATGGGTTGTTTGTTGGTATCTTCGGCTATCACTATGTCAGTGCCATTTTTTTTAGGCAGGGTAATTGATATAATTTTCAATAAGGAAGGTGTGGCTAACAACTTAGACAATTTAGGTACATTTTCCATAATATTGCTAGGAATCTTCATCTTGGGAGGATTGGCAAATTTTGGACGCGTCTACCTATTTAATAGTGCATGTAAGTATATTAAATTTATACAAAACACTTGCTACGGTTTACCGAAGCTATCATACCTATCTTTCACATCCCAGATAAAGTAAATTCTTGATGATACAAAAATTTTAATTTTTAGGCCTCTATCAGAATTTCAGATCTCTAATAATGTTAATTATCATTTCAAATCGATTTGTTTTCGTTTAAATTTTTAAAATATTGCAAAGTGAAATTGTCATTCCAAATCGTTCTGTAAACTTTAACTTTTGTATTGAGGAATGTAAACTCGTTTTTCTACCTTAAGGTAATATCAATATCAATATTTGCACTGATCAAACGTGACCATGACCTGAATCCTTATTAGAAAAACTTTTCGTTTTTTATGTTATTGAACTGAAATTTAAATACTATATTTTTCCGATCCATATTCATCAACCATGAATATTACAAGATCCTAGGATTACTGGATCGCATAGCTCCCTAGACATATTGTGGTCACAATGTTGAAATGCAGTATGTATGTTGAACATAAGTCAAATCAATATGGAAATATTTCTGTGTGCACAATCACAGGAGCGTAGACACAAATGTTTTCTAGGGGATGTGTGAAGAGTATTACAGCTTCGGCATACTCGAAGATAACCTTCTTTCTGGTTTTCTATCTATACGTTAAACTTTAGCGTTGCGCGTTGTCCGAGATTTACGTTCTCGAGTCTATCGTACGTTGCTTTTACAGGAACCGGGTTGGTTTGATTTGAAAGGAACAGGCGAATTGGTCAATCGCCTTATAAATGACACATTCTTCGTTGCCAACTCCTTGAGCCAAAACTTGTCAGATGGCTTGCGATCACTAGCAATGATTTCAGTTGGCACTGGCATGATGGTAAGTAAAAAAAAATTCTTTTTAAACGTTTCCAATTTGTTCGTAATATCATGTAGATGTACACATCACCGCAATTGGCTTTGGTGAGCTCAATGATAGTCCCAGTTATGGCCGGTGCTGCAATCGTTTATGGTCGTTTTCTTCGAACAGTAACCCGTGAATTGTTAGATAAGTTTGCGGGCATTTCCAAGTACGCTGAAGAACGTTTCGGCAACATCAAGACAGTGAAAATTTTTTCTCATGAAAAACATGAGAGTAAAATGTATGACAAATTATTAGAGAATGCAATGGATCTGGGGTACAAAGAAGTGTGCGCCAAGTCGGTATTTTTTGGATTGGTAAGCTAAGTAAAATAAATTTGACGATATCAAACATTATTGTTTATTAACTTCTTTTATCTTTGCAGACCGGATTTTCAGGCAATATTATAATAATATCTGTGCTGTATTATGGTGGAACATTGGTCGTTGACAACGCGTTATCTATTGGTGAACTTACAGCGTTTATGTTATACGCAAGTTATGTGGCTATTTCGATTAATGGGCTCTCAAACTTCTACAGTGAACTGAATAAAGGAGTAGGTGCTGCTCAGCGCATATGGGAGATTCTTGATCGTAAATACACGATACCATTAGACGAGGGGCTTATACCAATAAAAAAACCTGACGGTGAAATCAAGTTTGAGAATGTTTTCTTCAACTTCCCCTCAAGGCCATATAGTGCTGTTTTATCAGATTTTACATTACACTTACAGCGTGGTCAGATTACTGCTGTGGTAGGCCGCTCTGGTTCAGGAAAAACAACAGTGGCAAATTTATTACTTCGTTTGTACGATCCACAAAATGGCGTCGTGCTGCTTGATGGTCATGATTTGCGTTCGCTAAATCCACAGTGGCTAAGAAGTCACATAAGCGCTGTTAACCAAGAGCCAGTACTCTTCTCGGGTACAATACGTGAGAATATACTTTACGGATTGAACCCAGGTTCAAGTGCAAGCGAAGAGTTACTAAATGAAGTTGTACGAGAAGCACATGTAGACGAATTCACATCACAGTTACCCGACGGCCTAGAAACACTTGTCGGACAGCGCGGCATGATGCTTAGTGGTGGTCAAAAGCAACGTGTTGCTATAGCACGAGCCTTAATACGGGTAACACAAAATAACAAAGAAGAAATATGTTTATTAAAATGATTTCATTATAATTTATTTGCCAGAATCCCACTATTATCGTTCTTGATGAGGCCACTAGTGCTTTGGATTCCGTATCGGAACAATTAGTACAAACCGCTCTCGATCGCATGATACAGGGACGCACAGTGCTAATTATAGCACATCGCTTGAGCACCATACGTAATGCGGATAAAATTGCTGTAATTGAAAAAGGCAAAATCATTGAACAGGGCACTTACAACAATTTAATGGTAAACGTCAATGGAGCATTTAGGGAATTGGTGTTCAAACAGGCTTTTATAGGAAAAACTTAAAGGTGGTTGATCTTATCAATGGCAATATTACATTATTTTAACAATGCATACAAAGTTTGAAAGGTTTTATAAATGTATTGCGCATTTATATTAAAGTAGCTCTCCCGGCATACGTTGTTTTACTTTCAAAGAATATTTTTGCTTTTGTTAGTTTCAGTTTTGAATTTAAGGGCATGATAATAATTACATTCCGGGCAAATATTTCCCATAATAACTTAAATGAGTGCTGTATTCAATTGATAGATCATTATCAAACGCAAATCTATGAAAAGATTATTATCTATCAGTATTGTTTGCATACGTATACGTATTGGCGTGTAGATTTGCCTCCCTATTTGTGGCAATGGCGTGTTGACGGCCTTCTCTGCTTTTGATTCGCTGATCGGCGAGCCGTTTAATTCGATGTTCTGTACTGAAAACTATAGACTGGACAATGCGCTCCCGAAATTGATGATCTCTCAATTTTTTTTGTTTACAGGCGGAGGTTGCATGGTCGATAGGAGTTCGAAGCAAAAAGACTCAATTTTGAAGTTATGAAAATGTCATTAAAAAAGTAATAAAGTAAAGAAATAAAAATATAAGAATAACAAGTAATGGATTCTATATGAAAAAATCAAATCAATCATCAAACACTGTTCAATTTGAGAGCGCATTCTTAAGTCTATATGTTTTCACGGTATTTGTAGTTTATGACTTTTGCAGTACCTTTGAATCGTGTGATCTTACAGCTACGAAGAGTAGAGATCATTAAATAAAAAAATACTGTAAAAGTTATTCTTAATTATGCTTTGGGTCAATTTTTAGTTTGACCTGATTCACAATCACCATGTCGCTGATTCTTTTTTGGTAACGATATTCGTTGTTCACACTCAGCATTAGCATGCTAGCAACTATTTTCAAAGTATTAAAAATCTGCCAAGTGCGTGACGGAACCGCACGTGGGGGGTTCCGTAGATGTATATTTTTTTGCTGTACGTTTCAATGACCATACTTGAATTTACTCTATTTGAATATGAAAGAGATGACCATTAAAAAACTCTGCGCACCTTTGTTTCAATGTATGGAATAAATGATCAAGTCACACACAGATGGCGCAAGTGATAAAATTCGCGACATAATCAAGAATTGCATACTTTTAGGGTATCATACTAAAAAAACACATCTTGTATAGGGACCTCGTTTAATTTTTAACTTTATTTTAATTTTATTATTTGTCGTGCATATGACAATAGAAATACACATTCTGTGGAAATTTCAACTGCTTATCTATTACGGTTCATGAGATACAGCCGGAGTCGGGCGGACGGACAGCGGAAGCTTAGTAATAGGGTCCCGTTAGCACTCTTTGGTTACGGAACCTTAAATACCTTTTTCATGATATTCTGCTTCTCAAAAATTTTAACTTTATAGATTTAATTATTATTATAATAATTTCTTATAGGCGAAAGCCTTTAATATGTATGAATTAATATAGTATTATTTTATTTTATTTGTATTTGTTAAAATTAATTATTATTAATTTCATAATTAATTAATGATAGTAATAATTAATTTTCATAAATAAAATACTAGGTCATATAAAAAGTATATATCTTTATATCTATATACATATATAAAAATCTCGTGTCACAGGGTTAGAACAAAAACTCCTCCGAAACGTCTCGACCGAGTTTTATGATTTTTTTATGTATATTTGGTAGATTTGAGAAAAAGGTTTATCCTTCTATCCCCACCTCCTTTTTTTAATAGCGATTTTTATATTTTCGTATAATAGTTTAAATAATTAGAAACAAATCGATCAAGTAGCCTTCGTCAAATATATCAGAAATAAATATGTCAATATTAATACTTAATTGATCCGTCTGAATATTAAAAATTATGTCATATTAGATTTAACCGTCGTGTCACTTTGACATGTCATTCTGCATTTGCTATCATATATATATATACCATATATCACAACGAAGTGATTATATTATTTTACAAGAAATTTATACGTGTTTTGTGACTGACAGTTTGGTGGAAAATACTTAAAGACCAAATACATTATCGGCACACCGTTTTCCTTCATCAAGTACAACAATTTGGTCTATTTGTGTGTGTGTTAAAGTGAACAACAGTCTAACAAGATAACGAAAAGGAGCGTGTCAATGTTGTGATCGCTTTCTCTCAGCATAAAGTTCCGTTAATAATGGCAACGCAGAAACAGACTACAATGAGAGACATTCACGCAACATACAAAAAAAGTCAAGGCTGTCATCTTTGTGAATTTATTATTTGTTGGTATGTCTGCTAAAAAGTCAAATGTTTTACCAATTTAATTTAAATAACAATTGATAAATATAAATATAAATTGATAAATAAGTAAATAAATAGACGACGTATAATACATCATACAAACAAAAAATATTGTCCATTCAATTCGGTTACAAAATTAATACTGATTTTCTTTGTAACATTTTAGTATTTTAACGATTAAACATATTTTACTTTTTTTACTCTCTTCATTATTTTGTGATACAGGATAAATCAAGTTGATCTTCACCAAAGAATAAAAATTTGGCATACGTATACACCGTTTTTTGAGTCAGGGCGTAGCATCGCGTGCCGGGAAATGTATATTCTATAAAATAGAATATCCCTTTCTTAATATGTACATATATTAACAAACTAAATACGCTTTCGGATGAACATTGAAAAATATTCTTAGATGTAAATTCATTTCACCTAGCTCTACAAAAACTAAACGAAGATGAAAAGACTATGAAAACGCGAAAGAAGAGAAGATAAAACGTCGGCAGAACTGCTATCTGTTGCTGGAACTAGTAACTCGTCTACACCATCGGCCTCTTCTTCTACATGCTGAATGTGATCAATGACTTTATGACTTTTATGCGGCTTTGACACGATACAATTGTTGTACACAACTTTCTGATCGATTCAGCAAACTATGTACGAGTTTTTGTTCTCTTTGATCATGCTATCTCATTTACGTCTTCACAAAGTAAGGAAATGTGAAGGACAAGGACGTATACAACTGCCAATGTAGGGGCTACCTTTTTTTCGTTCAATGTTTTATATTTTCTATTTCATAGTTTACAACATCAGCCTCCTCGGGTTTGGTGCAAATTCGTATAGAATTTTTTTTTCCTCAAATTCACTTTGATTCCGCTTAACCAAGTTTTTGTGTGCGCTGCGTAGCTTCTTTGTGCACATTGAAAGACGCAGGAGATTTACAGTATTCGTGCACATTTTTATATTTCGAGAATGGACGTACAACAAAAGAAGACACAGTGCCCGGTTTGTTTGGAGGGATGAACAACACACAGTGTAAATAAAATGTTCATTTAAGCCTGCGCGAATAAACCAACCACTGCTTGTATTATTGTATTGAGACCATTCCCGTTTGATTTTATTTCGCAAATAATTGCAAAGACTCTTTGAATGGACTAAACTGCAAGCGCAGCATATTAAAACGCGATTGGGATGTGCGCTGATGTAATGTGATTGGAATGTGCGTTGACATAAGTGTCTTGATTTAAGCTTGTCTTTCTGTCTTTATATGTAAATCTTACATGAGTACGCTACACCTCCCTTTTTAGAAAAATAACGTAACGTAGTGTTTGGGGGCAATTTAAGCGAGATCCGAAAGACTTTTTGCGTCGAGTTGCCACATTGATGAAACCTTGATTTATCATTACACACCAGAAACTAAGCAACAATCAAAATAATGGATTTCTTATGGTGAATCTGCACCAAAGAAGGAAGAACGAGCATTTGGCGAAAAAAAGGTGTTGTCTACGCCAAACTGCATGAATTGCGTTATGAATCACTGTCGCACTCCCCGTATTCACCCGATCGACTTTTTCTTGTTTTTTTACATGAAGAAATGGCTCGCGGAAAAAAATTTTGCTCAAAAGAGGAAGTCATCGCCGAGAGAATTGTATTTTTCTAAAAAACATTTAATAACATAAAAAACATTTTTTTTTTGAAAATATTTGGTGTCTTCATTTCTAATACGGGTACTTAACGAACCGCCCTCGTATTTTCTTCGCTTTGCATATTACACTACAGCCGGATTGCGGGACTTTAACCTCCTTCCGGAACAGACAGTTTGCTCCTAAAAGTCAGTCGGTCCTAGTTAAGTAGGTCATCTATTGTGTTGTGTTGTTGTCGTACGTGGGTCGAGGCTACTTTTCAGTAAACTACGATCCCCCGGGAGGTACTCTCTACAGCGCCTGCATATTCTGTCTAGCCTTCTCTAGACGATGTAGCTCTGGCTGGATATCGGTCACACTTTAACAGATCCGCTCCCAGTTGGACGGGGATGCTAACATGAACTGCAACGTACATCCTGGCTTATGCGGATAGTCTACTCAAACAGGAAACCGAGCACATTGGAAAATCACGTGCACAGTGTCTTCCGATTGGTCATACAGTGGGAACCTTGGTGTGTTGTCATGTCCAAACCTGTACAGGTACCACCAATGCTGCCATGTCTAAATAAGAATTCGGTAAAATGATATTTGGTCTCCCCGCTCTTCCTGCTCAACCATTTTTCAATATCCGGGATGACCCTGAAAGTCCATCTAACATTCTCAGCGTTCTGCCATCTGTGCTGCCAAAGCAATGTTGAGGTTTGCCACTTCCGCCTTCTTGCGTCATTGTCTGGACGCCCATGACATGCCTCACAGAGTCTGCGCCTTTCATCAGCCATTATGTCTATGGGGATCATGTGCGCTAATACCAATGCCGCATCATCTGAGATAGTTCGAATTCTGAACTCAGCATTGCTAGCCTATAGAAGTTCTCAGCGATTCTGTCCAAACGGACCCCCCGGAGTAACTCTATGCTTTCTTTCCATTGTCGCTAACGTAGTGCAAGTACCTCTCTGACAAGTAGGACGTGATCCTGTTTTGCCTTTGACATGCAGCCAGTTAGCAGATATAAATGCGTCCAGCACAAAACTCTTTGTCACCATACAGACACCCTTCGCCTTGTATTACCTGATTAGCCAAACCAACCACTTTTTTATCGTGTCTTATATCGAGCGACCCTTTCGCAGCCAAACTGGTTTTCGGAGAGAGTGCCACTCTCCTTTACACTTTGCTCAAGACTTTTGGGCAATACTCCGTCCTGAAGTCATTGGTTGAAAACCTGCAAAAATACTCCTGGAACATTCGATATAGCTGCTTTTAGGACATCTAATAATTACGTTGCTGCCGAGATCAGTGTTTTGACTATGTTCTCGTGCCTTACTGCACGAGATGGTTGTGGTATTCTGCAACGTTTTCCTTTCGAAATTACCATCCTGTACGCTGTGCCCCAAAGATTTATGTCGGACTCCACGAAAAGCTGTTTTTAAAGCATAGCCGTTTGCTGGACTTAACTTCCTTTTGGAACGTGAACCTGGCAGTTCTGAATTCATCTAGCCTCTGTTGGAAATGTGCTCTACCTCTTGCACGCTGCATGAGATGACGTGCGTGAAGACAGATCGATCGCAGCTCTCCTAACTCACATAGCCGTAAAACCTCTGTTAAGCAGTACTATGTCGAGGCTTGTCACAGCTTCCAAAAACGTTTGCCTCCTTATGTTGATAGATCTGCTTCCTCACTCCATTGACCAAGCATGGAAGTCTTCTGCTATTATCGCTGGAGATCTATTTCGGGCTTCCGTCACTAATTCGTAGAGAAAGTGCTCGAAATCTAAATTTGTCATGCTTGGGCATGCATTACAGCTGAAGAAGTGTATGCCCCCGATTCTCATGCGAACAAAGTTAGCAACACGGGTGCCACCATCCTCGAATGTATTTGATCCACACGCGCATATTGCAGCACCACCTTCGGTATCTTCCATCTAAACTGACTCATTCCGCTTCGTGTATGGCTCTTTTATCAGAACTACGTCTGCCTTCTCTTCCACTATGTTTTTTTGCAGAAGATCCTGCGCTGCTTAATGGTTCAGGTTGATTTGAATTATCTTCATACCATTCTGGTTTTCAATCTCTTTTTAAATGCCAGGTAGGTTTTGCATCCCACCACTGGATTTGGCATCGTCGGATCTTTGTTCGCACACAGCATACATCTCGGAATATTACTGCAGTTTTAGGCAATTTGTCCTTCCACGTTACAACTTATGCAGCTCCTCGACCTATCCTCATTCTTGCATGACTGAGATATATGGCCGTATTATAAGCATTTAAAGCATTTCTTTAATGCCACATTTGTTATAATACGGCAGGTAAACCATCTAATCTTCACCTTACCGACCATGAGGAGTATATTGGCCGCCTGTAAAGAGATTGTAGCAATTTGGGTGCCAGCATACGACCGTTTTAGCTTGGTGACGTCCAAACTCTGAACATCAGTCTCTCTGAATCGCTGCAATATACCATCACGTACCTCGACCTTAGTGGACTTCGTCGATATCCCTGACTTCTGCCATCATTTTTTGGCTCAGAGACCTGACCGACGCATTTTGCCCTACGGTGCCATTGACCATAACCCTGAGCTCTTCTGTTTCCACGCCTTTAGCTCTAGCAAAAGATCACCATTATGCGTTCTGCGAATACTATGCACCGACTCTGTAAGGCCACCACAATTTCGGCCGGCTTTCATCATTTTCAGAATATCAGTAGAGGTTCCCTCCTCAGGGCGATGGATAACCAAAGCGTATGGCTTTATGTGCTTCCTGAACCCAGCAATGTGCACGTTTTTCTTCTTTGCTTTTCCTACCGTTTGCCATTGGTCAAGCTGGTCAAACTGCGGCGCCTTGGCTGCGCTTTGCCCTCCTTTTGAAGTGGGCTGCTTTTTCCCCACGCCGATGATATCTCTTCCGTTTTGTCGACCACGTTTCACCAATACCTTCGTTTATTTATTCTTCACTCGTGGACCAGGTTGGGGGCCCTTTTCAGTCAGTGCCGACGTTCGAGCGCTCGCTCCGCATAAGCCTGGAGTTGTGTGCGCGAAGTTCTGCCTTGTTATTTCCTCTGGAGCAGTTACACCATCATCGGATATATCTTGTACTGATGGATCGATCTTCTTTGGCCATTGTCCAACATTTCGACCAACTCTTCTGTCCAACAACCGAGCTTTTTGAAGGAGTCAGCTCCACCCTCAGTTACGTTTTGCCTTTTGGATTGAGGGCTAAGTAGAAATGGACTAGAAGGCCCCTCTGCTTACAGTATATCTACATCGCTATTCTCTTCCTCCACTGTTAGCGGCACCGCCCTTCGTCCCGTTGCTTGCTCCTCTTCCTAAATGGGCCCGAGACAGCTAGAAGGATTGAACTTATAGTAATTGATGGTATACGAGCCAAGATGGGTACTTCTGCATCACTGCAGTCATAGGGTCCCGACAATTGGGGGCCTGCTTTCTCAACCATCATAGCCGCCGGTACTTAGTTTCCCACACCTTGCACCGTAATAGTCGGACTTTTTTGTATTTCCACGTTTGTTTTTCTGTCTCATAGATGTTTACCTTCAACCAGGTCTAATACAGCCACACCTAACATGGGACGCTGACCAGGAAGCCGGCCATTCTGAGAACAGTCGCGTATGATTTTTTTGCGCCTTCTGACCTTCTAGATGTGTCAGATTGGTTGTGGGGGTGTAAGAAAATTTATTTGTGTGTGAGTTATTTTGATTGGTAGGCGATCTTGACAATGCGTCGCCTACTTCGTTAAATGTACCTGCTTTGTAGTAAATTTCATACGTTACGTTTAATTTTTTAGTTTGAATTTTTATTACTTAATGCGAATGTTAGGCGTTGATGATCGGTCTAAATTTTCACCTCCCACGAGCCATATAAGAAATTTCTCAGTACGGGTAGTGCCGAATAATTCTTTTCCACTTATAGTCAATTCAAATGGTTTTCCAATTTGCAGTAGGTCTTTATTTGCTACCATGCTTCATAGCTTCATGGATTAAATTAGTCATTTTATTTTCTGAAAGATATTTGGATATTCGGTGTTGCTATTTTGCCGAGTCCATGCCAAGGAAAGATCTAAGGTTTTTAACTGTTTTTGGCTGTGGTAATTCCATAATGGCCTTGACTTTTTGGGGATTAGTTCTAATTCCGTCTTCAGATATAACAAATCTTATAAACCCAACACAATTCTTTAGAAATTCACATTTATCTAATTGTATCTTAAGATTTGTCAATTCTAGTGTCTGGAATACTATTTTTAAAGTGTTCATACTCATTTTTATAAAAATGATTACATAGTCTATGTAGACGTAATATGTTGCACCAATGTGTTGTCGCAGTATGTCATCTACCGCACGTTGAAATATGGTACGATCCATACTGATGCATTGTATTATTCCATCTCTAAGTAATTCAGCTATTTGTTTATATATTTAAAATTTTAAAGCCATCGGATATGGATATGGTCTTGTGTAAATGGGTATATCGGAATCAGTACTAATTTCAGGTTTAACATTAGTTGTGAAAGTCAATTTAATGTTTGGGTCGTAGAACAAGTTCGGAAGAAAATGTAATAATGGCCTTAGTCTGTACTCCTGTTCTGTAGACAAACTGACTTCTAATTTATTTACAAATTCTGTTTTTAACTTTTTCAAAGCGTATTTGAATCTATTAAATAAAATAACATTAACAATTCCTACGAAATTTGTAAACGACTCTATCATCGAAAATGCCCATACTCACACCTTAACTTATGTGAGCTTTAACTATTTCCAACTTTCATTTAACTTTTTCGTCGATTAAACTAACCGTGGATTTTTATGTATTCTCTGAGGTTTGTGACCCAAAATTCTGACCTCACAAATTTTAATTTAAGAAGAGGAAAGATCTAATCCTGTAAATCAGCAGGTTCTTATTAGTTATTCTTCTACACTAAGTACGGCTCGAAAAAGCTAACTTCCTGCCTTTATCCTATATCTATTCATAGTCAAAATTTTATAGGTTTATTGTCCAAGTTTAATAATTTGTATAGGGATAGTTTCTCATTTGTTACAGAAATCATTGCTCGAATTGATCGCATGTTGTGTCGGGGTGGTGGTATTCTTATTGATTTTAATTCAAATCTTCTTCTTGGATACTAATATGCATCACTTCGCAGCTATAAAGTCAGTCTCCAAACTTATGTGTGTTCGTGATATGTTGGTTGTACTGAGTGATTTCAATTTACCAAATATTTCATGGTTCTTTTTCGGGCCTTCAAACTACCTTTTTCCGTCGGGACACCATGACTTCGTCGATAGCATGCTTGGTCTTCCTCTATTTCAAATTAATTCTGTTATTAACAGCATTAATAGAATGCTGGATTTAGTGTTGACTAAAGATAGTTTTGTCACTATTGTATCAAAAATTCATCCATTAACACTTCTTGAGCACCCTTTCCATCCTTCTATAGAAATTTTACTTAATCTTCCGAACTATCCTTCTGTTACATCATCATCTCCTTCATTGTGTCTTTTTTGTTTTCGTAATGCTAATTTTGTGTTACTTAATAATTTTCTTATTTAGACAGATTTGTCTTTCTTATATAAGAGTACTGATATCTCAGCGGCCATGAAAAGAAGTTGTTCGGTAAAATTTCATTCGGTAATGTGGTATTTTCAGTATATGAATATTAGGGTGATTTAAAAAAAACGTTTTTTTCGCAAACAGGCTTAAAAGTTCCGTTTTGGTGTCAAAATAAGCCAGTTTATATTTGAGCTCTTAATATTAATATTATATTTATTATATATACTCCGAATCGCACTTTCCTATTATACTATACATAAGAAATTTTTTTTGAAATGAAACGTCTTTAGCAGTTTTGAGTAAAAATTTAGTATAAAAATTTGAGTGAAAAACACAAAATGTAACGTTTTTCGATTTCTGAATCTAATACTACTACTACTACAGTAGGTAGAGTGTTCAAATTTTCATAGAATAAAAAAGAAGCCTCAATAAAAATATTACATTTCCACAACAACAACATGCAGTTTGTGTGGATAATAATGTTTATAACAACATGCATGCGCACAGATTGTGTGTTGTACAAGAACAAGCGAATGTACGAAGGGTACAGTTTTTTTTAGTTTTTCTTGTTGTATGCACATGTTAGTCTAACATAAACAGTAAATTTGTGCATTCGTATATGTTATGGGTTCCCTCTTTGGTATGTATATGCATATGTGAATATGAAGCTGTAAATGATACTCTTGTACGTTTGTATATGGGCACAGTTTGCTTGTTAAAATATAAATATAAGATTCACTTGCTTATGTCTACTTGTATATACATAGGCACAGCTTGTATAGGTACAGTTTGCTTGCATAAATCAGAAAGGTGGTAAGTGCTGTCAATTAGAATTTAAAGACTTAATATAGTATTGTTGTTGCAATTAGATTGATTGCCTTTGCCGTAATTTTCGTTTTGCAGTTTGGTGAATTGATTAACGTTATTGCTTAATACAATACTCTATTGTTGTGATCTCGGTTCTTTTTTACTCTTTATTTTGATTTTCATGTTCATGAAACTAATTTATGTATTTGTTTGTTTACATTTGTTTTCTTTTGTTCAAACACTATCTTGCTATATTTTTACTGTTATCGGTTTTAATCTTATTCTTATAGCAATGTTTTTATTCTTATTGCTATATTTGGTCTTATTCTTATTGCTATATTTTATCGTGTTCTTGCAGCCATCCGAGTCAGACGTGTTTCGTAATTTCGAAGCAGTGTTTGGGGCAATTTAAGCGAGATCCGAAGGACTTTTTGCGTCGAGTTGTCACCGTTAATGAAACCTGGATTCATCATTACACTCCAGAAACAAAGCAACAATCAAAACAATGGATTTCTTCCGGTGAATCTGCACCAAAAAAGGCGATGACGGTCCCATCGGCCTGAAAGGTCATGGAGACGATTTTTTGGGATGCGAAGGGCGTCATCCCCATGGATTTTTTAGAAAAAGGAAGAAAGAGCACTGGACAATACTAGTCAGTTATTGGTCCGCTTCGATAAAGACTTAAAGGAGACACGGCCGCATTTGGCGAAAAAAGGTGTTGTTTCATCACGATAACGCACCAGCACATTCATCTGGTGTTGTCTCCATCAAACTGCATGAATTGCGTTATGAATCGCTGCCACACCCCCCGTATTCACCCAATCTGGCTCCTTGCGACTTTTTCTTGTTTTTTTACATGAAGAAATGGCTCACGGGAAAAAATTTAGCTTAAACGAGGAAGTCATCGCCGAAAAAGAGGCGTATTTTGGAGAGTTCGACAAATCTTATTTTTTGGAGGGGCTAAAAAAATGGAAGGAACGTTGGGAGAAGTGTATCTTTCAAAAAGGAGACTACTATGTTGAAAAATAAAAAATAATTTTTTTTAAAAAAATGGTGTCTTCATTTCTGACACGGGTAATAACTTATTAGAGTGTTGTTGCGTTTTCGTTGCCACAAATATGCATTAACAGATAATATACCCAAGATGTACTGGCAAGTACATGAGCAGGATTGTAATTTTCAAGGAATTGTGTGGAGAGATAGTACCGATCAGGCAATTCAGGTGCTTTGACTCAAAACAATCACTTAAGGTACTAGGCCTGCACCGTATCTAGAGGTGCACTTCATGCGGCACTTAGCAAAGCTGTACCAGGATAAGTACCCAAAGCAAAGCGGTGCTTCAAAACGTTTATGTTGATTATTTTTTAGACGGTAGCGACATCATAAGGGAGCTAATCTAAAAAACAAAATAAGTACAGTGTTGAAATATGGGAAATTTGAGCTGCATAAGTGGCGCTCTAATAGAGACAATGAAGAAGTACAATCATCAGGGGTTATTATTGAGCCTTTGGAACTCAAGACAACAGAATGCTCCAAAACTTTGGGTATATTTTGGAGCTCGGTCAGTGATACGTTTTAGTTTGCTTATTCTGCATCCTCCAATTCGAATATAACAAATATAATTTCGGAGTTAGCTCCGCTGTTTGACCTTTTGGGCATTGTAAGCACTCCCATTGTCTTAGGAAAAATTTTTGCAGGAACTGTGACTTCTGAAGAGTGATTGAGATGAAGAGCATGCGAACCCAATGGGTTAAATTTCGGTGGGACTTAGCTTAAGTTTCGAGGGTGCAGATTCCTCGGTTAATGTTTCCTGAAACGGATTGACTTGCATGGGTTCTCAGATGCTTCCAATCGAGCGTATGTAGCAGTAGTATATGCTCGTTGTTTTGGGACTGGTGCCTTAATTAATTCACGATTTGTAGCCTGAAAATCTAAGGTTGCGTCCGTGAAGGAAACTTCATTGCCTCGTTTGTAGTTGCAAGGGGCTGAGCTATTAACTGAGTTGATGACAAATGTAAAGAAGTGTCTGTTGAGGAAGGTCGTATTCATTATTGGACTGATTCTACCATTGTATTGAGTTGGCTGGAAGCTCATTCTGGTCGTTGGTCGATATTCGAAGCAAATAGGGTTCCCAAAATTTAAGCAGTGCCTCCGTTTAGCCAGTGGTTTAAAGTTGACAGAAAAGCAAACTCGGCAGATAAAGTGCCACGAGGAATGTTTCCTGGTCAACATTGTTCAAGTCTTCTTTGGCTAGAAGAACCTCAATTCCTGAAGGATCAGCGGAATGATTGGGAAATTGGAAAATGGTAAGTGCCAAGTGCACCTGAAGAGCGAAGGTCTACATTTAGTTTAGTGGTTCAATTGGCTGAATATGTATGAAGACATTGTGGGTAGCTCCAAATATGTGATTAATTTCCTTACGCTTCAACGAGTGTTTTGATACATATATCGAGGGGTGCACAAGGTGAAAAATTGAGGTCACAAATTTTGGGTCACTTCGAGGAATTGAGTTGAGAAAAGAGTTGCTATTGATGCTGCATAATTGATGTTCTTGCTGGAAAGGTAGTGAAATCATCAAAGGTTCAAAGATTGACTCCATTTATTGATAACTCTGAGAATATAACAATTCTAAGTGTGGGCAGCAGATTGTCCCAGGCTGATGTGGCATTTGAAATCAAACACCCCATACTATTGCCAAATAATCATGTTGTTTCAAAATCATTACTTACATACGGGTTCTGGCTAAAGAACTCCATAGTGAATCCTGGAAGAATGATATTTTTAGACAGTGCACAAGGCTCAAAGTCGATTTCTGTTTCATACCTCTACGGTCCCCACATTTTGATGGTCTGTGGGAGAGCTCAACTAAGGTTGCCAAGAGGTTTTTCGTTCATCACGTTAATCGAACTGCATTGAACTATGAGGAGTTGGCTACAGTGATAACTCAAGTGGAGGCTATAATGAATTCACTGCCTATGTATTCACTGTCATCAGATTGCAATGATCTGAAGCCGCTGACGACCGGCTATTTTTGATTAGCCGTCCATTGAACTCATTGGTAGAACGCTACGATGTGGTACAAGTAAATTTAGGCAAAAAAAAAACAACAATTATTGCACAGCTACGTGCTGACAGGTACTTCCCTCCCAGTTTTCGACTACCCACCGAGTCCAACTGTACTTAATACCCATCCAGTTGATCCCACAAGTACAACAAAAAATTTCATTAAAATCGATCCAGTCATTTTGGAGAAGAAAAGTCACAAAAATCCGAAGAAGATAATGTAGTGTTGGAGAGATCATGTGCCAAACGATCACATTGGTATACTCTTTTTCTATGTACCATATTATTTTCAATATGATTTTTTAGTTTTAAAATTTAGAAATAATTTTGCATTTGCAGTCCATTATTTTGTATAAATACATGGATAGAAAGTCATATTTGTGTTGTGTACCAATTTATAAATTTTATTAAGTCCTTAAAGCTTTAGTAATTTAAATGACAATATAAAATAAGGCAGCACAATAATAATCTACATACATATATTGATTATGGAGAAACACTAAGGGTATTCACACCTTCTCCGTGCCGTTGTATTTGGTACGTGGCATACGAAATAACAAAAAGAAGTTGTTCGGTAAAATGTCATTCGGTAATGTGGTATTTTCAGTATATGAATGTGATGATTTAAAAAAAAATCGTTTTTTTCGCAAACAGGCTTAAAAGTTCCGTTTTGGTGTCAAAATAAGCCAGTTTATATTTGAGCTCTTAATATTAATATTATATTTATTATATATAGTCCGAATCGCACTTTCCTATTATACTATACATAAGAAATTTTTTTTGAAATGAAACGTCTTTAGCAGTTTTGGGTAAACATTTAGTATAAGATTTTGAGTGAAAAACAGAAAATATAACGTTTTTCGATTTCTGAATCTAATACTACTAATACTACAGTGTTCAAATTTTCACAGAATAAAATTCTTGGAAGTCCACCGGAAAAGCCTCAATAAAAACATTACATTTGCACAACAACAACATGCAGTTTGTGTGGATAATAATGTTTATAACAACATGCATGCGCACAGATTGTGTGTTTTACAAGAACAAGCGAATGAAGAAAAAAACGAAGAAGAGAAAAACGAAGCTGTGTTGGGTTCGCTTTTGTTCTAGTTTATTGTCATGAAGGGGCCAGACGACAAACGTAAACACATCGTTTTTCTCGTATGCATAGCGTGTGTATATTCTTCTTCTTTCGCAAAAATTCTTCACGACAAAATATGTGCACTGAACATTAAATTTGTGTATGCATTCATGGGTATATACTGAAGGTAGCAATTTGAATATACCTTTGCTCATGTGTAATGCAAATATTGTATTTGTTTCAAAATGATCTCTCTCTCTCTGTCTATTTGTAAGAAGTTTCACTTCTATCAATTTTTTTTTCACCTTCTGATTTTTTGCTAGCTAGTGTATTATATGAGAAAATTTTTTGACATATTCTTGTCGAAAATTGAACGCTCTATTAATTTTTTTGCAAAGGCTTCAAAAGTTATATGAGGGCAAAGTTGAATTCACCGCAAATTTGACCGTATCCAGTGTATTCTAAATTAATGGTTTCATCGAGAAAAATGTAGCGAAAATTTTATGTTAATTTCAAATTTCAAAGTAATTTGATATTTTTCCGATGTCTCAACACCGAGATGATTATAAAGAATTGTTACTACTTATTATCATTAGTTCTTCTTGATAGCTGGTCAACAGAGACATTTATTTGTAAGCGTGCTGGTGCCATGCATCATGCGCGATGTATGTCAAAAAGAATCTACTGCTATTTTTGTTTCGAGACCAATTTCATCTTTCAATATACCCATAAAATACATAAGACCTCAAATTTAAACTAGCTTATTTTTACGTCTGTTTACGAAAAAAAGAATTTTTGATGTGAAACATCTTTGGTTTCGGTAGAGTGAATTTGAAATTGATGTAATAATTATATGTAAATGTTTCGTTTGAAGTTTGGTATTAGATGATATAAACGTTAAAAAATCTTTGAATATTTTCAGCTTATGGCACTTATATTTTATATGTCACTCGTCTTATTCCAATAGTAGAAATCAGATTTGTTTTTCTCAGTTTCGCGAAATACTTTTGCAATGCTAAAGTATAGTATGAAGAACCAACTTCTTGATTTTGTTATCAATGATGCGTTGAGGGAAATTGAGATAATTGAAGGTAAATGAGTTGCATTAAGCTAAAAACTAACATTAAAGTCTTAAAACGTGTCTACGATGTGGTAGTGATAACGATAAAACCGAAGAGTCATTGATGACAAATTGAATAGACATACTAACTTCAATTCTTAGCTGTCATCGAGGTATTAAATTGCAAAACACTGCGCATAAACAAGAATAGCAAAAATAAACCAAAATGCTTTTACCTGTTTTCAAATGATTTTCCATAATTTTCGAAATGTTTTCATTACTTTACTTCTTTTATTTTAATATACCGCGCGCGCGCAAATATCAGCTGACTGAACCTTAAATTTGCCTAAAAAATACCAAATTTTTACCAGAGATGTAGAACACACGTTGTAATTCACTACAATAAAGCAAATACAACGATACCGAAAAGAGGTGAATACCCTCTCTATTTGCGTGGTACAATATTACTGCGGTATTTATTTCATGGTCGGCATTGCCATTGCGGCTTGTGTGTGTGTTACGTCGCTTTCGCGCCATAATTGTGTTATGGTCTTAGTCTGTGTATAAAATTTGATGCCTTGTTTTCCATAAAAATGATGATCGCCCCGGAATGAACCGCGTGTCCCGGTAAAAGAGAACATAGGTAATGGTACTGGAATAGGCACATTTACACCAACTTGACCAACGTCTATTTCGTTAACGAATTTGCGAGCTGCGGCACCATTCGTCGTAAATATAGCTGTGCCGTTACCATAGGGATTGGTATTCACTGTCGAAATAGCATCGTCCAATGTATCAGCTTTAAGTATAACCAACACTGGGCCGAAGATTTCCTCTTTGTAGCATTTCATATCAGGTGTTACATCTGATAATATAGTTGGACCGACAAAGTAACCCTGTTCAAAGCCGGGCACTTTGATGTTACGACCATCAAGTACAAGATTTGCACCCTCCTTAACACCTGATTCTATTAACGCATTGATGCGCTGTTTTGACTCTTCGCTAATGACGGGTCCGACATCAGTGCCAGGTATATGTCCAGCGTTTACTTTTAGTTTCTGAGCGCGTTCTACTAAATCGGAAATCCATTGTTGTGCATCACCAACCAATATAGCTGTCGAAAGCGCCATGCAGCGCTGCCCTGCAGCACCGAAAGCAGCACCAGCCAACTGATTTAAAGTATTTTCCTTATTTGCATCGGGCAAGATGATCCCATGATTTTTGGCACCCAAATTGCTTTGTACGCGCTTTCCATTCTTCCCTGCGCGCTCGTAAATATATTTACCAGCAGTATCAGAACCCACAAATGAAACAGCTTTAATCTCGGGTGCATCACAAATGAAGTTAACTGAATCATGAGACCCGTGTATAACGTTAACAACACCCGGTGGACACCCAGCCTCGTTTAGAAGTTCCATCAACAACATTGTAGCACCGGGTACGCGTTCTGAAGGTTTCAATAACATGGTATTACCAGTTGTAATGGCGACTGGAAACATCCACAAAGGAATCATGGCAGGAAAGTTGAAAGGTGTAATACCAGCTGTGACACCGAGCGGTTGCACCAATGAATATGTGTCCATGTCACGTGCTACGTTCCCAACAGTTTCGCCCATTTGCAACGATGGTATACTGCAGCAGTACTCAACTACTTCTATAATATTTATTAAGATGCACATTTAAGACAATACTAATAATATAAGCTTAAGATTAACTTACGTAAACCTCGCAAAACATCACCCTCCGCGTCTGCCAAAGTTTTGCCTTGTTCGTTGGTGATGTTTTTTGCCAACTCTGATATATTTTGTTTTATGAGTCCCTGCAATTTGAACATAACTTGCTGACGTGTTAGTACCGATTGGTTGCTCCATGATTTGAACGCCCTTTTGTTCGATTCTAGGGCTGTACGCATCTCTTCCTTGGTGGCCTGTGGCACACGTCTTATAACTTTGTTGGTCGCTGGGTCATGAACATCGATCCATTCTTTAGTCGTTGACTCAATAAAATTGCCATCAATGAATAACTTTGTAGTTACCGGCAATGAGGAGTATGCTCGATGTGCAATTAATCGAACCCGTACGAAGTTCTGAGGGAATTAAAAAGTATAATATGTTACATATTTTTGAAGGCACGTCTTTCTCGTTTGTGGTTTGCCCTTACATTTTCATTTAGAACATTTTTCAATACTAATCAGTGCAACTAAACTTAATATTAATATTGTACGCTACCAGGAGTTTGTGCATTTGTAATAGAAATTTCAGTGTACGAACGTTTCGAGACAACAAAGCCAATGATCTGTAGCCGATCCGAGGGCAAGTGTTCAGCGGCCTGCTCTATGCGTTTTATATATAAAACATATGAAACTAAGAGCACAAATTCCTTAGGACAAACATAACATGATGATATCCATAAAGATTTGCAAGTACTGCTAAAGGAAGAAGAAGCAGAAATGTAAATATGTGGATAAACTCGTTAGAGGCCCCCTTTCTTCACCTTGTAGGAAGAACAAAAAATAATATATGTACATATTATAGTTTTTAAAAGTTTTTAGTTCTAAATATCAATATTTGAGAAAAAAAAAATATTTTAAGATCAAAATTTCTTGAAATTTCCTGCATACACATATGATATATCAAAATCATGGAAACAAACATTTTCTTTCTAGTTATAAAACTAATTTTTATAAACCATGTTTCGAAAAAGGATATGTGCTGATGATGGCACAAAACAATAACCAAATACGTATGTTGCTGGTTAAGTCTTGAGATATGGCAACACCAATGTTGGTATGTCAAATCTGACATTGGTATCGTAAAGCTTTTCGTTTTTAATGATAAATGTACTCAGAACGTTTTGTTATACGAGTGCTATTTGTATTGTTTACAGTGACTTGAAAAATTCGTTTCGGCTAAAAAACGGAATTAAATCGTGAACATTTTCGTGCAATGATTTTTTATGATTTTGACGCAGATAATTATAGAATTAGATCGAATGTTGTAAAATCGTCATTCTACTTCGATGAAGTACTATGTGAGTGGACACTGTGTAGAATATTTGTCGGATCAAATTTGAAATCATCGAAATTCTTCGTAGTAGGGGACTTGAATTTTCTAAATGGTATTCTAACGTTAGAAAATTCGTGAAGGACCCTCTCGTAAAGGATTTGAACTTATGGTCAATGTTTTTAGAGTTACAAAAATTTGCTGAGAACGGCAGTATTCGAATGATAGTTTGTTCGGTGCGCACTGTTCGGCGTCTTACGGGATGCACATTATCATTAAGAGTAAACGTGGTGCAAACGATCCATAGTTATTCAAATTAACCGCTCTGATGGACGATTACGATAACCATACAATGGACGAAATGCACGATAAGTTTGAAGAACAGACCATTATTTTGATAAAAAATTTCAACAATTTGCAAGCGTTGCTCTAGTGTAAGTCTATCCGTAATGAAATGTCAAACCAAACTAAAAAAAAGCTATTAAATCGGTTGTCGAATAAAGCAGTGTTGGCAACTCAAAGTTGGGAACCTCTAAAAAAACATCCTTTATCATTGCTATCATAATTGCAATTACTCACAATACCACATTATTTGTTACAAAACAAGAAAAAGAGGTTAGAACAGCACGGTTTCTGCAACGCATCCATCTGCATGATGGTGAGGTGAAGGTGCATCAAAGTCAAGAGTGGCACCAACTAGGAAATTGTCATTGCCAAATTTGGAGTTGCGCTGCTATAACAGCATTGTGTGAAAATAGGGCCACTAATAGCACACGAACATTGTACCACATATCTGTGGTGTGGCTACCAAATCATGATGCATTGGATTTAGCAACACCCTGTTACACTACAAACTTTCGTTGGCAATCGGGTTTCTGACATTCAAGAGGCGTCAGCAACTTGCCACTGGAGATATGTTCCGACACGATACAACCCAGCTTATCTGGTTTAAAAAAAAAAAAAAAAAAATGTTCGACCGACATGAATATTTAATTTTTGTTTTTATTTTTTATTTTTAAAATTTTTTTTATTTTTGTTTTATTTTCCTTTTAACAAATCAAATGAATTAGACATGGATGTCATCGACCAGGAAAGACCGTCGTTCGTCACTATTGTCTCAACCATTTCTTGAAGCAGTACACAAATAAAGTTGCCATCATCGTACTCTGGAAATTGAAGCCTGGTTAATTCCATTAAGTGAGGCAACCAGGAAAATACGTTCATTCGAATCGTCGATGTTATTACTATCAGTGAAGAAATTGCAACGAGCCTTTTATTATATTGCTTGGAACTTACGACGAAGCTACGCAGAAAAAATACAAAATCTCCGCAAAGGTAAAGGTATTTGCAACAATTTAAAGCCTCTCAAATTTATTATTTTCAGACGATCGATAGATTCAAGCTTCTCAGGGCTGGAGGTTATTTAGAGGTGGCAGATGTTCCATTCACTCAAAGACATACGATATTGCTCTGCAAAGGATTAATTTGTCCATCTGCCGAAGCACACCTGCACAGATATTCTGTGTCAGTGCAAATAATTTCACCGGAGCATCGAATAAGCTGGAGGAACTCAATTATTGCTTATAAGACAAATCCACGCAAGACTTGCTCATGAAATTTTGCACGGAGCAATGTATCACTCAATTTTACTCCACCTAAATCACTCCACATTGGAGGTTTATGGTAGGCTGCAGTCAAGAATGACAAGGGACTGTTGAACCACGCCTTATGCAACACTAGACTCACCCCAGAAGAGTTAAGTACTGTCACTGCAGAGGCTGAAGCAATTCGTAACTCCCGTCCGTTGACACCACTTTCTTCTGACCCTAATGACCTAATGACGCTAACACGAGGTGACTTTCTGGTAGGACACCCTCTGCGCTCGCTTTATGAATATCCTATTGCAAAAAGAAATGAATATCACAGCGAGTTGCAGAGCCGAACCAAATGGACCAAGGCATCATCTGACTGGCCTTTGGGAAATATGGTAATAGTACTCGAAGAAAATAAACTGCCACAACAATGGACTTTGGGTCGCATCGAAGCTACTATCCGGGGAAGAGATAGTCGTATACAAGTAGGTAGGGTATTCTTCACCCTATTACCTGTCTCTTGAAAGTTTAGCATATACTTTCAACGGCGCCGGTTGTTGGAGCAAAACACAACAACAAATAATTTAGTACAGCTTATAGTGTATTTACACTGAGCTGAATCTGAAGCGATTCAACGTGAATTCAGATTCAGAAACAGCTGTTTTTTGTTTTGAAATGGAACTTTGCGCGCACGATAACTAAATTCAAACATAAAATTTATGACAAATACGTGATTTGCAACCATTTGAAGAGTATGCAAATAGTTTCTGCAACTCCCTTTTCCATTCCTGCTAGGTATTTACTAAAATATCAACAAAAATTACACAACTTCAAAT
This sequence comes from Amiota albilabris, assembly GCA_037040105.1. Lineage (NCBI taxonomy): Eukaryota > Metazoa > Arthropoda > Insecta > Diptera > Drosophilidae > Amiota > Amiota albilabris. Next base: position 42,446 of record JBANCV010000288.1, read on the forward strand.
TTGCCTATTTTGATAAAATAAAAGCAGTTCACTTAGAACAGCATACGAGCGAAGTTTCGTCTCATATACGAGATTTATTCGAAAAGTATCGGGAATTTTGAATTTACACGAGCTACAATACGTATATTCGATTTTATTTAAGACGTTATGTTGACACTTACTTATGCTGACAAGATCGTCCATTTTGAAGGTTTAGTTAATTTTTAACAGCTGTTTTGCTTGCACGGGTTTTTTTGGTTCGCCTTTAATTTTTGCCTATTCCAAAAAATGAATCCGCGAATATTTATCAAATTTTGTGTGAACAACAAAATTAATTGCACGACGAAGAGCGTGCCGGACGTCCGAGCACGTCAACAACAGACGAAAACATTGATCAAGTGAAGAAAATAGTATTGGTCAATCGTAAAATAAACGTTAGAGAAGTTACTGAGGTCCTAAACATATCGATTGGCTCGTGCCATTCGATTTTAACCAATGATTTGGGCATGAGAAATTCTTGCCAAAATTGCTTAATTTCGATTAAAAACAGCATTGCATTAACATTGCTCATGAGCTGTTGAACTCGCGAAACCACCAGAGGGTCATAACTGGTGACGAATCATGGGTTTATGGTTATGACGTCGAAACAAAAACCCAATCATTCCAATGGAAGCTGCCGGATGAGATAAGACCGAAAAAAGCGCGTCGAAGGTGTATGTTTTGATGAAAGTTTTCTTTCATTGCAGGGGCGTGGTGCATCATGAGTTCTTGTTACAGGGTCAACAAGGAATGTAACATGCAAGTTATTAGCAATTTGCGTGGAACAATCTGCCAGAAACGCTCGGATTTGTGGAAGAACAAAAATTGGCTTATGCACCATGATGACGCCCCTGCTCAAATATTGCTTGTACGAATTTTAAGCCGAAAACAACTCACTAATGATGCCGCAGCCACCTTATTTCCCCGGTCTGGCCCCCTGGGACTTTTTCCTGTTTTCAAAACTAAAGGGGCCCATGAAAGGATGGCGTTTCGACACGATGGAGTCGATAAAGGCGGCATCGAAGGAGGAGCTGAACAAGATCACAAAAAATGATTTTTTAAGTGCTTCGAGGATTGGAAAAAACGTTGTCATAAATGTATTATACCCGAGGGGAATTACTTTGAAGGGGACAAAATAGATATATCTTGATACTTTTTGAACAAACTTTCGTTTCTACACCACCGCACCTTGTAATCTTGAGCAAAACAGAATTTGATTCAACAATAGGCGTTAACGTACAATTTTACTATGGCAATCAAATTTGTTAATAGTCTTGTGCTAGTTGAGCTTCACAAAAGGTACACCGCAATTAACCTTAGCGTTGATATTGATGCTATTTCGTCATTTCCACATTTTAATTGGCCCGAAGAGTGCGTAGAGTTTTAATTCATAATTTATCTGATGTATGTAAGGACCTAATTAAAGATAAATATTCACTCTTATTAAAAATGGTTTATAAAAAGCCATTTGTATGTGTATATTTTCTAATGTTATTTTTTTTTTCAGAATTATTCGACACCTTCGAAATCAAATTCAAAATTATCATCTTATTTTAAAACCTATAATACTCCTTCTCACAACGATAATACAAGTTCATTGTAAAATAAATTTTTATATTGAGGTGGAAATGAAAAAGGATATAAGCGAAATTAACAATTATAATCTGAAGGCAACTGTCGTTCATTTGGATATTATGAAATATGGGAAGATAAAAAATTCAATTATACATATTTGTACCAATTGACAATTTTGCAGAGCGTTCGTGCATAGTAAAAAAAAATTGCGCGTGTGCCATTGCACACGTGATACCAGTGAAACTTCTTACAAACAGACAGAGAGAGATAATTTTGAAACAAATACAATATTTGCATTACACATGAGCAAAGGTACATTCATATTGCTCATTTCAGTATATACCCATGAATGCATACACAAATTTAATGTTCAGTGCACATATTTTGCCGCGAAGAATTTTTGCGAAAGAAGAAGAATATACACACGCTTTGCATAGGAGAAAAAAACGATGTGTTTACGTTTGTCGTCTGCCTTCTTCCTGACAATAAAATAGAACAAAAGCAAACACAACACAGCTTCGTGTGTTTTTCGTTCTCTTCTTCGTACATTCGCTTGTTTTTGTATAACACAAAATCTGTGCGCATGCATGTTGTTATTATAAACATTTTTATACACACAAACTGCATGTTGTTTTTGTGGAAATGTACTCTTTTTATTGAGGCTTTTCCAGTGAATTTTCCAACAATTATATTCTCTACCTACTGTAGTAGTAGTATTAGATTCAGAAATCGAAAAACGTTATATTTCGTCTTTTTTTCACTCAAAATTTTATACTAAATATTTGCCCAACGCCGCTAAAGAAAGTTTCACACAAAAATTAAAACTCACAATTAATGATTATTTTCTGACTAAAATATAAAACTCAAAACAAAATTTTCAAAGCAATTTTTTTGAACCGTTATGGTTATATATTGTACGTTTACATCAAGGTAAAGTGGTTACGCCTGTTTACACTAATGTAAGCTATTAAAACTCACGATACTAGACTTTTATTATAAATAAATAATAATAAAAAATAAATCAATAATCTCAATATGAACCATGTTAGTTAATTATAGTTATGTGCAATGAATCACAAATCATTCCTTTACAGTTAAGTGATTATTTCCAATCTATAAATATGTCTTACTAAACTGTATGACCTTCATTATATGGGTTTAAATAAAAAATAAGACATTTATTCCAATTTATTAATTTCCACTAGACAAGTGCATTATTATAATAAAAACGGCTTTTGAATTATCCACTCTAAACTGCGTACTTGATTTGCCGTACTAATTTTAAGTGATTATGAGTATATTATTATGTATTAATAAAAAATTACTGTCAACTAATAGCCATTCTACAGTGAATAAAATTTTGTGAGTTCAGATTTGGTATCCATAGTGGCATTCTTGAGTTCTGAACAGATAGTTTTTATTTTGAGTGATACGTTGTGGCTAATTTTGAGAAATTGAAATCGATATTTTTTTTGAAATCAGATGATTTAAAAATATTTGCAATATATGCACATAATTCTCTGAGCTCCCTTTTTCTTCTCTGCTATATACAATATTTTATTAAAATTTTAAAAAAAATTTTACAATTTCAAATATGGCAATCTGTTTGTTTCTTGTTTTGGGCCTTAATCACCTGTTTTCTCACGTAAAATTTGACAAAAAGGCTAAAAGGCTGGTAACAATGTCAACAATTCTCCAACTCTATTGTAAAGCGACCAGCATTGAAACTGAGTTCATGCAAAATTCAACCAAAACACGAAGTTCTGAACACTACACCAACCACAAATTTCAGTCATTTTTCCTGTTGTTCGTGTCTTCAGAACTCAGTTCTGCTTGAGATATGCAGAACGCAGAGTTTTGCTCACTCGACGATACTCAGGGGAAAATTCAAGTGTGAGGTAGTTCCAATTCCGAGAATTCCAATGATCCTAATCGATTTGCCATTCGAGTTAAATCCTGAGAACAAAACCAAAAATGTCGCATATCACAAGGAGCTTCAATGAAGGGAAGGCGGTACAAAGTTCGCCGGGTCAACTAGTTTGTTCTAAAGACACTAATAGTGCATTCACATCAAACTGAATCAAGTTGATTCATTTTATCGTTACACCGACGACTTTGAATCATGAACAGCTGTTTTTTGTTTTGAGTTTACGTTGACTAAATTCTAACATAAAATTTATGAAAAATACATGATTTGCAACCCCCTAGAACACGTTTTTTGTATGGGAGCTATGCCATCCAGTAATCACAGGATTTTGAAATTTACATGGTTGATGAAAATGTAACAAAAACTTATTGTCGAAATTTCAAGATGAAAGCCCAAAAAAAAACCTTTTTCTAATAAGAACATGAATTTGAGAAGGTTAGCTACCTGAAGAGTGTAAAAACTAAACAAAGCCTTCATAATTAAGTTTTTTACATAATTTCACAAAGATATAAGGTCACAAATGATTATGTGTTTCAGTTTAAACTATTTTCGTAGGTACCAAAAATATGTTTTTCTGCTAAATGAAAACATTTCCAAAACAAAAATTTTGAGTTTAGTTGTATTAGTTAATTATCTAAGCACATGGAAATATTTGGTTTTGATATTGCAAGCTGTTTGTTTATTGAAATTAGAAAAAAATCTCTCTTGTGAAAATTGGTTTTTGGCGCATACGATTATTTCGCGCAAATGGGTCTATAAGGTGTGTCATGGAAATTGCTTTCGCCTCAATTTCAATCAAATTCCAAATCACTGTGTCATAGAAATCACATTTCGGCGAATTGATATCGCCTGTTTTTTTAGACCCGTTTTGGTTAAGTTCTCCCTTGTGCAAAGTTATTAAATTTAAAAAGTAGCAACAATTGTAGTTAATTGTTTTTCACTGTAACCTGCATTTAAAGAATTCAACATTTCAGTTCTGTTTAGGAAAAATTTGAATTTTACAAAACAGTATTTGAAATATCAACAAAAACAAACAATTAGCAAACCAACAAGGAATGCTGCATATGCCAGATTGCTCGCATATAATTTGGGTCGTTTTCGAAGATTCGAATGTATTTGCAATTTAATTTGTTGATGTTGAAATAAAGTACAAATGTTATTAATTAATGTGTGATTTTTCAAATTTGATTGAAAAATGAGTAGAATGTGATTAGTGTAACTAAAAGTTTTAACAATAGCATTGGTGAACGGTAGCATATCTGCATTTTGTCTTCGTGCTTGGGAATACAAGAAAACAAAAAGCAGAAAAGAAAATAAAACAAGTAAACAGAAAAATGTGAATATAATTATTTGATCATTTTTGTTCAAATGTAAATAATAAGCCTTTGCAAATGGTATTTTTCTTTGTTTAATTTATGATTTTCAAATTTATTTTGTGTTTGTTATAAATAACATGTTTAGACGAAACACAAAAAACGTCAGTCAGCTGTTCATTCGAACATCTATCTTTTTATTGTGTCTCAAATAAAAACTAACAATGAGTGATCAGATCTTAAGGCTTAAAACAAAAAAATTCTATTTCATAGCAATTGCTCAGAAGCACATACAAATTAGTATTGGAAGCGAATAGATTAAACCTAATTTAAATTATACATATATTTCTTCGTTACAAGGGCGTGTAACCTTCGTAAAATAAAATCTTTTGTTGTTCTTTTACACTGATGATTTATTTTAGCGAGTTCGAAAAAAACCTTTGGCGATTTTCATGACACACCATGTTTAATACTCTTTGGTGTGCAATACTGCACTCACTTTATTTAATCCACTTTAACTGTTTAGTTTTATTTCATGTGTAAATAAAGACAACACAAAGCTTTCATTCAGAGTGAGTTCATCAAAAGGTTAAACTCTTGTTCTTTGGTTGTAGGTGTATATTAGACATGTACATGGGTGAATTCAAAACGAGTTTTGGATGATTCACTTTTAAACACATACGTTTTGCTATAACTATTTGTAGTGAATGTAAGTGTAAGTGATTCACATGTTCCTCTGTATACAGATTGGAATGAAACTGAATGTCGGCACGATGAAAAGAGAATAGCATTTCATTGTACACTTCACTTCTGTATTTTGAAACATAACATCGCTCTCTCACTCTACAAACGGTAAACGAAATGAAATAACTACGAAAGACGAAGAGAAACGTTGACAAAACTGATCGCAACGGCACAGCTTCCTCACACTGTCTCGCTTCATTTATCTACAACGACGACAATACTTACATTTTGCACACAACTCATTTTATTTCAATATACTTCTTATTCGTTCTCCTTTGTTTGTTTATCGACTGCTCATTCACTTTACCATTCATGAATGACAACTTTTGTCGGCAATATGAATAACTCACTGCTCACCTCTAGTGTATATTACACCATGAATTACATTCTGAAGTGGGAAATGTGAATGCATTCCTGCAGGCCTCTATTGTGTGTCACACATAAATACATACAGAAGTACAATATTTCACTTTACTAATTAAATGAGTTTCAGTCGCTTATGCTAATATTAAATATTTTTCATTTAATTTTAATATTTTAGGTGATATCTCTGAAGAGCATAATCCACATCATACTTCTGGTCATCAAATGCAAAAAATTGTTTTTAGTAAAAATTACCATAAATACGTACATATAACACAGTACTTTCTGATGTGAATAATCCAATGATTTTGTTATTTTATCGTAATAAACAGTATTTTCTTTTTATTTTAGGTAAATACTACATGTGTGGCATTTAAAAGATGAAAATATGAATATTCACTCAACTGCGAGTTCTTGTAACGATGATTTGCGATTCATTGATCATTTTATTGTTAGCTTACCTCTACGCCAAAAAAACGCTGTAAATGCATAATACTTGCTCGTTGTATGAAAATTACTATAAAAAAAATACAATTGGCAAAATAATTTGTAGAAAAAATATTATATACCGAGCTGGGAAATTAATGTGTGGCTCGCTAAACGATGAATTTAATAGAACTAATGTTCTTATCAACCTCAGTCTTCGCAATATGCTGTTGTGATTACCAATTCGTTGACGTCGGGCGCCGCTAGCTATCCAACAAAAACAGAATAACTTAAAACTAAATACGTATGTATCCATACACATTTGTATATATGTATATACACTCCGCGCCACATGAGTAGCACATCCATACTTAACCTCGTTAACATTATATTTTCCGATATACATATCGCACCCTAACTAAAAAAGGGCGACAACTCAAAAAACAGGATTTTTGAGTTAATGATGCAGAATTATTCGTTATAATATATCATAAATTTCATGTTCATAGCTTACATACTTTTCGCGTTAGAACAGAATATTTCTTTTATAACTACCCAATTTATGAGCAAATTGAAAACTTTTAATGTGATTTTCTTGAATTGCTGTTTTTTGAGTTATCGTCCTTTTGTAGTTAGGGTGCGATATGTACAGTGCGTATAACATTTATTCGTGCAACCTTACTTTTTAAGGCTTCTGCGTTTAAATACATTGTTTTATATACAAGCTTAAATGGGACAATGCATTAAATAAAATTCAAACCACTATAACTTTTTAACTAAGAATGATTTTGATATATGTAGTTTAAAATTAATTTATTTTATTTAAACATTACTAACAAACAAATTCTGTAATCAACGAAACAAAAGCAATTGAACATGTGGTCTACATAAGAGTTTTTGGAATTTTATCGAACGCAAGGCACTTTTGGAATTGAAATGTTTAAAGGGAAGCAAAAACTTTGTTTCGGTTTTGTATTGATAACAGTAATTTTTTAAATATTTGAATTTTTTTCAGAAATTAGAGCAAGATGTATCTTGGTGTTTACAGAGCCCGTTTTCGCGTCTAAAACCGTAGTTTTTTTTAATGAGTTATACATTCCAATGAAACGTTCCGTTAAATGTGAGAAGAAAATTTATGGAAAATAGATGATTTAGAAGATTTTGCAGTGGTTGCAACTAGTTCTCTAGTTCCCTTTTTCTTTTCAGTTCCGTATTTTGGAAAATTAGAACAAAACCTTAAAATTTGAAATATATTAAACCAGGCGAAAATCACATAAAAATGGCCGCCATTCATGCAGTGCAACCCTGCGCAAAAACACATCTTTAAAAGGTGCGACAAGGACATATCTTCTTGGTATAGAACAGTGTTTCCAATTTTATTTTGGACCAGATGCGTCCTTACAATTCCTACCATTTTGTAATTCAATAAGTTCTTCTTGGGTTTCTTCTGAAACTTTTCCAGCATTAGTGCCAAAATGTTGTTTTGTGCAGTATATACAAGGTGTGTGTCAAAAGTTTCCGAACTTTTCAAAAAGAAAAAAAACTACAAAATAGTTTGGAATGAAAC